>JAJOOH010008264.1:0-28551 GCA_029582605.1 Solanum gracilifrons | reverse complement strand
ATCCACAATATAGTCGTTTATAGATTTTTGTTTATGGAGAGATTTTCTCTCTACAATTTTAATAATTTTATTAGTTTTTAATATGTAGGCCAATTGGCCGAATTCCATAATACTTTGACTTTTAGTATAAGTTTTTGTGATAAAATTTATCGATGCCATGATTTGAATTATAAGCTTCCGCAAAATGCGCTGACTCACTTTCGAACCCAACAAGTGGTATCAGAGAACATGGTTCAATGATCTAATAGAACGGAGATGAAGAATTTGTTCAAAAGGGGTGTAAGATCATTTTGTAAGCTTTCGCATAATTTCCTCATAACTTTCGAACCCAACACTTCTATTCAGAAATAGGCATTCTCTGAAGCAAAACCGTAGGTCTTTGATGTTCATACTTTACCTATTGACAATTCTGACATTTAGAAACATACTCAACAATGTCTTTCTTCACCCCAGGCAACTAGTAAAGTCGCCTGAAATCTCTTTACATCTTGGTCACACTCAGATGAATAGAATACTGTGAACCATGAGACTTTTCCAACACACTCCAAATCAAGTCACCAACCCGAGGAACACAAAATCTTCCTCTAAAACTGAGAACACCTCTTTCACAAGAGTAGCATCTTGGGCCTCCCCAAACACCACCTTCCCTTTGAGCTTAACCAATTCCTTTTCCTAAAATTGCTTAGCCTTGATTTCCTCTATAAATGAGAGCTTAACCTCAATACTGGCTAATGCCCCACCCTTCTCCGAGATGCCCAACCACATGAACATTGACTCCAAAGCATGAATGTCACGACCCAAAGTAGATCTAAATGTGGCATGGCGTATAAGATCCCGAGAGGCCTTATAGAAGCCACTTAGCATACATTATTCAAGATAATAGAGTTTAAAAGGCAATTTATATCATAAAAAGTTTGTCAAAAATGAGGCGGAAGTCTAAATAGTCTCAAATCCACATATTACATCAAAGTGATTGGAACATAACCCATGCATCACATACAATATCTAAAAAGCAAAGACAATAAGCAATAAAAGGTTCGGTCCTCGGAACATGAGGACTCACCACTTCTCAAAAACTACTAAAATGATCTCTAGCCATGTGGATGCAAAATCGGAGTATCAAATCCTACATTTTGAAAGAATTTAGGAAAGAGTATGTGTTACTATAAAGAATGCACCAAGTATGATAGCAATGCATAAAATATATGAAATCATGCTAAAAGGACTTTTCATGATATGCAATGACCAAGCTAAATCATGAGGTAAAAGGGTTAGAAAACATAAATCATAAAACATGATCAATGCAAGCTAACATCTTTAAAACATTCGTGAGATACTTCTAGAAGTAACCTTATTTCATTATTGTGGGAGATATACCTTTAACCAACATAGAGACCATGTGAGCTACAACATGGGATCTAGTGTCTACCCCACACCGAAAATGGGTGTCCTACTTGCGAAGGTTAGACCATGAACTTCTAGCTTACGTATATCCACTAGTTAATATCTATCTAAGACAATCATCCTATGGGGGCACATATGTATGGGATAAGGATATTGCTACTAGAAACCCAACCTCAAGCTACGGGAGAGCTTCCATCTCAATATCCTCTGGGTGCTAAGCGTAAATCCCACAAAATAGTCATTATCTTAATGTGTCTTATCATTAAGAGGCATGGGTACTCACCACTTGCCTTATCATCCATGGAAGGCACATCAAGTAGCCAATCGAAGCTAGGTTTCATTAGAATAGCTCCTAAATATTGATTGAAAGTTTATTTGAAAAAACCTTTCAAATCTAAGAATCCTTTATGTGAGAAAACCCTTTCACAATCATGCTTTCATATGCATGTGAGAAATTCTTTCACAACAACAACAACATGGATTCTTTACTCTCAAAGCAACTTAAATAATTTTTCATCAATTTCATAAAGAACATGCATATCTTGATAAATTCATATTTGATAGTTCAAAACCTACATCATAACATCAAAGTCTAGTAATCATGGGTCATGCATGGGTTCATGGGAGATTCAACTTAAAACATGTAATTTCTTCAATTCATGCATAATAAAACATAAAACAATCAATTTGATCAACATTGAAAGGAACCCATGTCAATTGAATAAGACCCTAACTCGATTGGGGAATCTAACTTTACAAAATTGGAGAATTTAAGAACCCTATGGAGGAAAGGGCTCCATAGGTGAATACTATCATACCGTGATGCCAACAGCTTGCAATTAATGGTGAAAATGGAGATTTGACTTGAAACCTTACCCTTCTTCTTCAAGCTTTTAGAGAGAGAAATATTTGGGGAAAAACTTAGATCAATTTGAGAATTAGGCAAACTCAATGTCGTTGGAAAGAGGACTCAGAGATCTTTAATTTGGTAGGTCATGGGACACCTAATTCATATGGTGCTGGAATATGTGATCGTTTGAAGTTGACCCTAAACTCTAAGTCTGACAAGTCTCCTTCACGGACGACTTCACGGTCTATATGAAGTGATGAGTACATGATTTGGACTCATTTAGGGCTTAATTTTAATAGATTTAGTGTCCTCGAATGCATATTTTATCTCAATAACTGATATAAATCCTTGAATTTCAGGTATTTGAACTTAGGGAGAAAGCATGGACATTGTTGAGTAAAAAGGAATAAGGCAGCTGAAAAAATAAAGAAAAGAAGGCCAGAGGATCGCCTAAACCATTGGGCGAGTCGCCGAATGGCCTTGATCTCACCTAATGTTCCAGTGTGCCAAGCCCTGAAGGAGAAAATCAAGTCGGAGATAGAAACGAGCAGTCGGCAAGCCACCGAACAATTCCGCGATGCAATGCCTTATCGCCCAAAGTTACAGGACCTCAAGGATGATGAAGGAAAAAGAAAAAAGGCGATACAAATGATCAAAGGGCGGATCGACGAGTGGATCAGTGATCCCGACTAACTGCGTCGACTGAAACTTCGCAGCACACCTTTTGACAACTATAAATACTTGTTTAAATTTTTAGCTTAGTATCAGATTTTGTAGGAAATCATATTATTATTCAGTTTTAGAACTTGGTTTTTGGAAACAATTTTCCTTAGCTTTGGAGATTTTGAAGATTCCCATTTTGAAGAAATTGGAAGTGGGTATTGAAGATTCTTCATCTTTAACATTTTTAAAGACCATATCAATCGTACCCACTTGATGGAAACACTTTTCGGTATCAATTTTTTGTCTCTTTACTATGTCTAGCTAAAACTCCAATTCTTGGGTGTGATTATGTGAATATGGGTTGAATTTACTGCTGGGTATTGCTAATTGATTGTTTATTCGCTGTTTAAAGGTGATTTCGCTAAGTGGTTGTGTTTGAATTTAATGGGGTTGTAGTTGCAAATACAATTTTAGCTTCATGTTTTGGCTTGCTCGAGAGAGAGGTCGTAAAACCAAAACTACTGAATCGATAGTCTGTGGTTATTGGGTTGTCGTGGGTTCAACTCTAGAGAGTGAATCCTAAACCCTTTCCCACACATTCAACTCAAGAGAGTGAATGGTCTAAGGCGAAGGCTGTGCTTCATTGCCGCTTATTGGTGTTCGAGAGAAACCAATTTGATTCGGGGTAAATTGTTCGAGAGAGAGTTTACCCCACGATAGTGTAGCTTAGTTACCAATTTACAACGATTTACTATCAATAGCAATTACCCGGTTGTTTACCTTAGCCCATAATCCTATCACATCCCAAGAATCCCATCTCCATATTTGTATTTTTGGTTTTAGTTGTTGTTTTAGTTAATAATTGATTACAAAACCCCCTTTTATTACTTGACACTTGTGTCACCCTTTAATTTATCATGTTTTTCTTCGTAAATGTTTATAACTATAATTGACTTGAACACATTTATGCTTTTCTATTGATTCTCAATTACGAACCGCACCCTTGGGACTCAACCCCAACTCACTAGTTAGGTTATATTACTACTCACGATCGTTGTCACTTGAATTGGAAGTAGTGTCCTGATATGTGAAATTAAAATGGCTCCGCTGTCGGGGAGTGGTGTTATTTGAGAATTTTTAGTTAAGTTAAATTTTGTTCTTGGTTATAGTTCTACTTACTTAATTCTTAGTTTTGTTTTGCTTGTTTGTGTGTTGAAAACAGGAAAAATGAGTGAAATTGATGATTGTGAACAAATGGATCAACTTCTAGTAGAAGTGATGAGGTTCAGGGATAACATCCTGACCTTCAAGCAGCTAGAAGGGGAGCTTTTTCATTAGTCGTGGCTGAGGTTTATAGCACTGTTGATACAATGCCCAACTCATGAAATTCCCGATCTAGTTCTATTAGAATGCTTCTATAGGAGTCTTAATTCCCGGAGCAAAGGATTAATCGATCAACTTATCCCAGGTGGTCTTATGAGACACTCCTATGAGACCGTAGCAAAACTCCTTGATCTTGTGGCCAACACCAACAAGGAGACTGATAAGGACCAACACTTGGTCATTTTACTGGGTCAAATAGATACCTTGGCCCAAAAGGTCAAGGAACTGGAGGTGCTGTCCAAAAAGAAGGGTAGATACATACCCCCTCATCAACGGAGAAAGTCTACGGGCAATGAGAGTAGACGTATCGAGGATACTCTATTAATCATTTTCCAAAAGCTCAATGAGCAAGATAGAGTGCTAGAGGAGATGAGGGAAAATGTTGAAGTGCTAAATCAGATGATTGGATCTCACTCCAGATCTATTAAGCTAATTGAAAACCTCATGGGTCATGTGTTGCCTCATCTCTACCCAAATAGACAAGGGAGGTTGCCTAGTGACACCATGGCGAACCCCGAAAATGAGGTTTAGGTGTTGACTTGCATCGTGCCGCGACGTTAAATAAGGCGCTACTTGGGAGGCAGCCCAAGACCCTTTTTATCGCTTTATTTTTGCTTTAAGAAATAATAGTGTGTTTTTTGTGTAGGACAAAGTGGGAAAGTTGTTGAAAAGTACAGGTTGGCGAGCAGAAAAGCTAGTCGGCGCATCACCAAAGAGGTCGGCGACCCCGACCTATACCTCTGTTTGGACCCCCAGTTTAAACTTGAGGTTCGGTAAAACTCAGCGAGGCAAGTGATTACTCGGCGTGTCGCCGAGTGATTCGGCGATCACGACTAACGTCACCGATTGGGCGAGAACTAGACGGTTCATTAAAAGGCCAAAGGTTTAAACTTTCAAACTCTTCACTTTCCCTCACTTTTCATCTTCACAAACTCACACCCATTTAATATTTTCTATATTTCTTGCTTTATTATTGTATTTATGTTGTTGATTTGTGCTCAGATTTGGATTACTTTGCCGCCTAGGATTTCAATCTTGTTTTAATCGGCATAAAAGGTTGGTTTTCTGAATCCCCCATTTGTTTTTAGTAATTTGTACTCTTATGCAAGCGATATTATGTTGTTGATGTGTGCTGGGACTCTCTGTTAGGATTAGTATGTTTGAATGCTTAATTTGAATTATTAATCTTGCCCGTAATGCTTATATTGTCGATTCCCCGTGTTCTTATGCTTAGAAATTGGTTAAATTTTGTGGGGTTGTGTTTGCATGTCGTTAGGTTTAGTTGGGTGAAGTCTGAGTAACCCGTATTTATGCCAAACGACGTAATTTACCTAATGATAGAGCGGGTGACATCGTTCTTAAGGGCAAATGTCGTTAAATGGCCAAATTTGGCAAAATTGGGAGAAGTCTGAATATCCTGGGGAAATGAGTGTTATGCGTCTTGTTTGAATTTGAGTTATGCATGTTTTGATTTTGTTTTCGGGGGTTGCGGGGTTGAATTCGAGAAGTTGGGTTGAAAATAGGCACGTTAGGTCGTTTGGCGAGTTGGGTCGAGCTCGCTGAACCACTCAGCGGTTCACCTAATGTCCTCATCTCGCCTTTAATTTCATGCTTTATTTGTTGTTGGGTTCTGTAACTTTCGGCGGGATGACCCTCACTCGCCGAATACAATCGGCGTTTCGCCGAAAGGTCTTCCCATCGCCAACTTGCCAAATTTTTCTGAAATTTTCATTCCTATCCTTTCAGTGAGCCCGATATAGCTCGCCAAAGAGATTGGGGGACTCGCTGACTGGTTCGGTGAGTCCGTCTGCAACTGTATTTCTGTGATTTTAACTGAAATGTTTCTAACTTTTTCCCGATGTTTTACAGACTTGACTAGATCTAAAGTTGCAAGAAGAAACATGCCACCCCGAGGGAAAGCAAAAGGGATTACACTCAATGAGGATGCAATTGTATCCAGGGGAAAGGCCACTAAACTTCCCACAACCGGTGGGAAAGGCAAAGGCAAAAAGAAGGCACCTGCGTCACCAGAGGTCAGCTCCGACAATGACGACATCTACACCACTCACCTCACCAATTCTGAAAGTGAGGGTGAGAACCAGGAACCCCAGATTTTAGCTTCTGGTGATGATGAGCTTGTAGTAGCGCAGAGGGCAGAGCTACGATCTAAAAAGATGAATGATCCATCTAGGATCAGGAACCCTCAACCTACCATTTCTTCTCCTCCAATTCTAGAGAAGGCTTTGGTCCTAGCACCTCCTGTACAAGGTCCTCCTCCCAAGTTGATGAACAGATCAAAGACTGAGGGGATGATGACGATCCTTGAGGAGAAGCGTCTGTCCACGGATGGGGTAATCGACAGGTACTCGGAGATAATGGATTGCATAAAAATTAACAAGTTCCAGATCTTCACAAAACCCCATGGCCCATACATTCCTAGCTGGGTTAGAGAATTCTACAGTGCGTACAATGCATTAATACCACAAAGGAAGAAGCCGACAGCTAACTTCACGTTGGTTGACTACGTGGTTGTCGGAGGCTGAAAGGTACAGTGTGATAGTGCTGCTATCAACACAGTCTTGGGCATGTCCACGCGTATTGACGATGACTGCCAGCACATGATCAGAACAATGAAGCTGGAAAAGATGAAAATGTGGTTAGCCCCACTAATTTCAAAGGATACTCCAAAGTGGTTGGAGGCAGGGGCATCGATTGAAAAGAAAGATCTTAACAGTGCCACACGATTCTGGTTTGGCTTCATTAGTAGCACTATCATGCCATCCCAGGATGAGTCGATCCTCTGTCTAGTCAAGGCAGCTTGTCTGGGTTGCATCATAGAGGAGACCAGGATAAATCTGGGGATCACTATAGCATAGGAAATGCTCATGCGAGCAAAGAAGCGACATACCGCACTTCCCTTCCCGGTGTTGATCACCGAGTGGTGCATACATGCTTGGGTATGTAGAGATGTTAAGAAGGATGTGGAAGTGATTCCCACATCCTCTACGGATATCCGAAGGATCGAGGCAGAGTATTTAAATGACCAGGCTGCGAAGAAGAAAAAGGCAACCCGGTGGATTCATCCCCAGTTGTAGACACAGACTTATTACCTACAGAGGCATCCTTGCCTACTCCGGCCTCTAGGCCTTCAGGTACTTCTTGTGCTGCATCTTATGATATCCCTAGTTCTTTTATTGCTGCACTGCCTCCTAGACCTATTGTTGTTGCTGTCTCTCGGACTCCGATCACCCAGGCTTCATTACTCCATAAGGGGAAACTTGCCCATTCTACTGATCGTCGAGCTGCCAGACTCGAGGCTTCCATTCCAAGCATGATTCAGACTACCCTAGCTGATGTTGTGACACCATTGAGCACTGCCATTGATGCCCTTGCGGCAAGGATAACGGTGTGTTAGCGTGGCCAAGGGGCCATCGAAGAGGTGACGACCTTAAAGGCCACTATAGCTGTGTTGCGGAGCGATGCAGATCAGCTGAAGTCCACGATATATCCATGATCTTTGGGACGGTGGAGATCCCAGATCTACCAGAGATGTCTCTAGCTACCGCCGGAGATGAGTGTAGAATTGAGGAAGCAACTGATCTTGAGTCTGAGGCGGAGACTGACGAGGAGATGCTCGAGGTGGCTGAGGAAGCTTCATATGAGGGCCTTACTGAGACTGAAGAGGCCATGGTAGATGTTGTTGTACATGCTTCCTTAGCAGATAATCCATTTGCTACTCCTAGTGCAACTGTTGTTCCTTCTGAGGTGACCCCGAGTATTGAGGCCCGAGACTAGACTGATGCACCGGACACTGATGCCCAGAAGATGGAGCGACTACGTAGACATGATCCCCTCTTTACCTCCCTCTCTATCTTTATTTCTTTTAATTTTTTGATAATATTAGCTTGTTTACATTTGAGGACAAATGTTTTTATATGTGGTGGGGTGAGGCCCACCTTTTGTGTGACATTCGTCATTTTGTTTTGTTTATATATTTGAGCTTTGAGCTAAATTTGTGATTATACACTGCTTTTTGTGGATGTTTGAGCTTGTGGCTCTGTGTTTTTAATTATAAATGATTTTTGACCCTTTCAAAAAAAATTTGCCACCTCTTGTTTGTATTGAAAATGGTTGTTCTTGTGCAAATTTGAGTATCGGTTTTGATCAATATCGATGACTTGAATAGTGCTCATAATTGAACAAAAATAAATGTGCGGCTACGATGAGGCCAAATGAAGTTGCATAGCCAATATGTGAACTCTTTGCATCTCGTTGTGACTAGCCAAATATCGAATTGAGTCTCTTGTGATGAACATTGAACACTAGCAAAAGTGTGGAGTCTTGTTTGACTTTGGTGTCAATGCCTTGTGTGATGAGCTTACCGTGAACCATGTGTAATGACACCTAGAATTTCCCCCGTTGGTCAGGCTGACAAAGTGATGATACCTCTTGATATGATCTTAGGCAATTTTAAAGAGTGTGAAACAATATAAACATTATACCTTTTTTTGTGGCCTACTTGTGAGTGTGTGAACCCTTTTTGAGTACCCTTTGAACCTTGACCTTTTCTTGGAAGAAACTTGATAACATTGTGACCTTTGATTAATCCATTACCCATAATCCTCATGATTTGTGGTTTGTTTAAATAGACAACTTAGGCCAAAAGCCTAAGTTGGGAGTGTGGTGAAAAGAGAAGGTAAATCAAAACATGCAAAGAAAGTCCCCTTTTACCCATGTTTTGAGAAAAATGGAACCCCTCCATACAAAAAAAAGAGAGAGAAGAAAAGAATGAAAAAGAAAAAGAATGAAAAATTTGTGGAATAAAGTTGTGAAAATACAAAAAGAAATGGGGGTTTCCAGCAGTCCATGGAAAGTGAATAATGGGATGACTTATAAGCACAAATGAAAATTGATGAAGAAAAGAAAAGAAAGTGTTGTTCATACCACGTTTCATGAGGACTATAGCCAATGATCCTAAATGACCATACCTTTGCACTCAGCCCCGTTACAAGCCTTGAAAAGACTTTTTTGATCTTGAGTGAGTTGAAACAAATGTTGGTTGGAAAATACGGGCAAACCTATGGGTGAAATAATACATTGTGTCCATCTTTGTGAGTGTGAGTGTTGCATTTGATTCTGGAGCTTTATATTGTTGAACCATTGTGTGTGAATATGAAATCATTCTCTGTGAGGGCATTTGATTTCCTTTGTTGAGCTTGAACTTGCATTTGAAACAAGTATTGTGAGCTTGAGATTCTTTGATAATGATGAGTCATAATTGGATACTTTGAGTGCACATTTGATCTTTGCACGAGTTAGTTAAGTCTTTTTGTGTGCATTAATGATTGAGTCTTGTGTAGCACTGTTTGAGACATCCTTTCTGAACTGCTGAACTTGAGTTTTACTTAAGGACAAGCAAAAGTTTAAGTTAGGGGTGTTGATGAGTCCACAATTTGGTGTCCTCGAATGCATATTTTGTCTCAATAACTGGTATAAATCCTTGAATTTCAGGTATTTCAACTTAGGGACAAAGCATGGACATTGTTGAGCAAAAAGGAACAAGGCAGCTGAAAGAACGAAGAAAAGAAGGCGTGAGGATTGCCTAAACCATTGGGCGAGTCGCTAAATGGCCTTGATCTCGCCTAATGTTCCACTGTGCCTTGTCCTGAAGGATAAAATCAAGTCGGTGATAGAAACGAGCAGTCGGCGAGTCACCGGACAGTTTCGCGATGCAATGCCTTATCGCCCAAAGTTACAGGACCTCAAGGATGCTGAAGGCAAAAGAAAAAAGGCGATACAAATGACCAAAGGACAGATCGCCGAGTGGATCGGCGATCCCGACTAACTGCGCCGACTGAACCTTCACAACACACTTTTTGACAACTATAAATAGTTGTTTAAATTTTTAGCTTAGTATCAGATTTTGTAGGAAATCATATTATTATTCAGTTTTAGAACTTGGTTTTTGGAGACAATTTTCCTTAGCTTTGGAGATTTTGAAGATTCCTATTTTGAAGAAATTGGAAGTGGGTATTGAAGATTCTTCATTTTTAACGTTTGTACAGACCATATCAATTGTACCTAATTGATGGAAACACTTTTCGATATCGATTTTTGTTTCTTTACTATGTCTAGCTAAAACCCCAATTCTTGGGGTGTGATTATGTGAATATGGGTTGAATTTACTGTTGGGTATTGCTATTTGATTGTTTATTCGCTGTTTAAAGCTGATTTAGTTCCGTGGTTGTGTTTGAATTTAATGGGGTTGTAGTTGCAAATACAATTTTAACTTTTTGTTTTTGGCTTCCTCGAGAGAGAGGTTGTAAAACCAAAACTACTGAATCACTAGTCTGTGGTTATTGGGTTGTCGTGGGTTCAGCTCGAGAGAGTGAATCCTAAACCCTCTCCCACACATTCAGCTCGAGAGAGTGAATGGACTAAGTCGAAGGCTGTGCTTCATTGCCACTTATTGGTGTTTGAGAGAAACCAATTTGATTCGAGGTAAATTGTTCGAGAGAAAGTTTACCCTCATGATAGTTTATCCCCACGATAGTGTGGCTTAGTTACCAATTTACAGCGATTTACTATCAATAGCAATTACCCGGTTGTTTACCTTAGTCCATAATCCTATCACATCCCAAAAATCCCATCTCCATATTTGGTTTTTCATTTTTAGTTGTCATTTTAGTTGATAATTGATTATAAAACCTCATTTTGATACTTGACACTTGTGTCACCCTTTAATTTATCATGTTTTTCTTCGTAAATGTTTATAACTATAATTGACTTGAACAGATTTATGCTTTTCTATTGATTCTCAATTACGAACCACTCTCTTGGGACTCGACCCCAACTCACTAGTTGGGTTGTATTACTACTCACGATCGTTGGCACTTGAACTGGAAGTAGTGTCCTGATACGTGAAATCCTGAAGTTTCACGGATCGTTTAGAAGTTCGTGGTCCTTTCAGAGTGACCTTGGCTTACAACCTATTGGCTGGGTTATTTGTGTGACCCTCTTGACGGCCCTTCAATATCACCACGGGCCATTTGGCGCACCGTCTAGGTGACCCCTTCTTAGGGCAGCTTCTGAAATTGTTCACGAGCTATTTAACAGTCCCTTACACGGCCCGTCTAGTGCACCGTGAAGGGTCCATGGTCCATTTTGGGTTCATGACTTGCCCGTTTAACCCCTTTCTATCCTTTTTCAAATGCGAGGTGTTACAATATCTCCCTCTCGGGAACATTCATTCTTGAATGAATTTCAAGACATCATAAGAAAAGTAGGAATTAGACCTTGCATCCCAACATGAATGCAATCACATAAATGCACATATTCGATGATGAAACATAAACTCCACGCTAAAGCATGTTCAGAATGTCATTTCATGAGGTCCATATGCAACTCATACTCAAATGCACATAAACACGGAGAAATCAATCAAGCTAACTTATTTTCTAAAAAATCAAGTTTTTCATGAACATGCATAAATCAGGCATCATGGAAATATCTAAGACACATGAAGCCAAAAGAGTAAACCTTGTGGGGTTGAATACCTCAAGCTAGAGTAGGGACGGAGGAAAAAAGATGAGGATAATGGGACATCATATCAGCCTCGGCCTCCCAAGTAGCACCCTCAACTAGCTGATTAATTCCTCCAAAGAGCCTTTACGGAAACAACTTGATTGTTTCTCATCATCTTAACTTGCCGGTCTAAAATCTCAACCGGAACTTCTTCATAAGAAAGATTCTATTTAACTCGCAAACCTTCTAAGGGAGCTATGGATGTCGGATCTCCAACACATCTCTTATACAAGGAGACATGGAAAACTGGATGCACCAATGCCAAGTCATTAGGAAAATCGAGTTCATAAGCAACTTTTCTAATACGCCTCAAAATCTGATATGGGCCCATATAATGGGGACTAAGTTTCCCTTTCTTTCCGAATCTCATTACACGCTTCATGGGTAAATTTTTCTAGTAGACCCATTTATTCACATCGAATTCAAGATTTTCCCTTCGAACATCAGTATAGGACTTTTGTCGACTTTGAGCCATTTTCAACCTTTCTCTAATAAGCCGAACTTTCTCCATAGCCCCGTGTACCAACTTGGGATCTATCAACCCCCCTTCACCCACTACAAACCAACCTATATGAGATCTACACCTCCTACCATATAGAGCCTCAAAGGGAGCCATACCAATACTTGAGTGATAACTATTATTATACGAAAATTCAATCAAAAGCAAATGATCATCCCAATTACCCTTGAAGTCAATTACGCAAGCTGTCAACATATCTTTTAAAGTTTGGATAGTACGCTCCGCTTGCCATCAATTTACGGATGAAAGGTTGTACTAGGCTTAACACGAGTACCAAGACCCTTTTGGAAAGATTTTGAAAACTAAAAAGTGAATTGGGTACATGATCGGAGATAATGGACAAGGGCACTCCATGCAACCTAACCATTTCTCTCAAGTACAACTTAGCATATTCCTCCGCCGAATAAGAAACCTTGATGGGAATGAAATGAGCCAAAATTTTCATACGATCTACTATAGCCCAAATCAAATCATGTTCTCGCCGCTTCCAAGGCAACACATCAATGTAGTCTATATTCAAATCTTCCCACTTCCAAGTAGGAATATTGATATATTGGGACAAACCTTTCGGTTTTTGGTGCTCAACTTTCACTTGTTCAGAGTTAGGACACAACCACAAATTCCGCTATATCCTTCTTCATCCCATTCCACCAATAGACCTTCGCAAGTCACGTTACATCTTGGTTGTTCCTAGGTGAATGGAATATCGAGGACTATGGGCTTCTGATAAGATCTGCTCTCTCAAGTCATCTACATCGGGAACATACAAACGACCTTGATATCTAAGCTCTTCATCTCCCCCTTGGGAGAAAGCCTCAACCGACTTCTTAAGCACCAATTCCTTCAATTCAGTCAAGATCAGGTCAAGACCTTACTTGGCTTTCACATCTTCCACAAAATACGATTCTGAACCGTAACACCATCTTTGGTGGAGTCAACCATTCAAACACCCGATCAGGCCAATATATGAACATCTTGAACCAACTCCTTCTAGTTTTCCTCCACATGCGCAACACTATCTATTGATAACCGACTAAGAGCATCCACCACCAAATTTTCTTTACTGGTGTGATAGAGAACACTCATATAAGAAGCCTTTAGTAACTCAAGCCACCTTTTTTTGGCGAATGTAGAGATCCTTTTGTTTAAACACATATTGGAAACTTTTGTGGTAGGTAAAGACGTCGACATGAAAACCATACAAGTAATACCTCCAAATATCTTAAGCAAACACAACTACCGCTAATTCTAAATCATGGGTAGGATAGTTCTTTTCATGAACCTTAAGTTGCCTTGAGACATAGGCAATGACTTCCCCATTTTACATAAGAACACATCCTAACCCAATTCTTGAGGCATCACAATAAACAACAAACCCATCGGTTCCTTCCGGCAAAGTCAACTTCTCGCATGCTTCCAACCGTATGAACTTAATCTTCTTTTGGGTCAATGCCGTTAATGGAGAGGCAATTGATAAGAACCCTTCAACAAACCTTCTATTGTAATCAACTAAACCTAAGAAACTTCTAATATCTGAAAGGGATAAAGGTCTAGGCCAACTCTTAACTGCATCCATCTTCTTTGGATCTACCTCAATACCCTTACCGGAAACAATGTGACCAAGAAAAGCCACAAACCTTACCCAAACTCACATTTACTAAACTTTTCAAAGAGTTGTTGGTCCTTGAGGACTTACAACAAAATCCTCAAATGATCGGTGAGGTCGTATTTACTCCTTGAATAGATCAATATATCATCAATGAACACAATCACAAACATGTCGAGGTATTGTCTAAACGACATATTCATCAAATTCATAAATGTGGCTGGAGCATTGGTCAAACCAAACGACATTACCAAAAACATATAATGACCATATCGATTTCGAAAAGCCGTTTTTGGAATGTCATTCTCCTTCACCCTCAATTGGTGATAACCCAAGCAGAGGTCAATCTTTGAGAAGTAACTTGCTCCTTGTAGTTGATCAATTATATCATCTATCCTTGGAAGAGGATATTTTTTCTTAAAATTAACTTTTTTCAATTGCTAGTAGTCAATACACATATGAAGTGAACCATCTTTCTTTCGAACAAATAAAACTGGAGCACCTCATGGAAAGATACTTAGTCAGATGAAACCCCTATCCAACAAATCCTTCAATTGATCCTGTAACTACTTGAGTTCTACTGGAGCCATACAATAAGGAGGAATAGAGATAGGTTTCATATCTGGGAGTAGGTCAATACCGAGATATATTTTTGTTTCGGGAGGAACACCTGGTAGATGATCGAGAAACACTTCTGGGAACTCATTAACAATGGGGACTGACTCAAGAGTAAGGGTTTCAAAATACATATCCCTAACCTAAACAAGATGGTATATGCAACCCTTAGAAATCATCTTTCTAGACTTAAGACAAGAAACAAACTGACCCTTAGACATAGAATTTCCCCCTTCCCACTCTAGAATGGGTTCATATGGAAACAAGAATTTGTCAACTCGAGTTCTATAATTAATAGAAGCATAACATGAATGCAACCAATCATACAAAGGATAACATCTAAGTATAACATATCTATCTCTACAATATCAACTTGAGTGACTCTATGAGATAAGGAGACATGACACTTTCTATAGACTTTCTTGGCCACAATAAATTCACCAACGAGAGTAGACACAGAAAAGGGATCTAACAATACATCCGGAAAAATATCAAATCTCATGGCCGCATATGGCATCAAAAATAACAAGGTAGCACCGGGATCAAGCAAAGCATAAACATAAAGATGAAAGACTTTCAACATACCAGTAACCACAATGGGAGAACCCTCTTGCTCATGACGAGTATGAAGTGCATAAAACCTATTTTGCTTTGGAGCACTTGAACCTGAACCACTAGGCGGAGCTTTCTTACCTTCTTTTCCCTTATCCATAAGCGATGGAAAATTCCTCATTTTATGAACACTTCAACAACAACTGAAGCAACAATTCGTGCTGGCTAAGCACTTACCGTCATGCTTCCTTCCATACTTAGCACAAGTCAACAATGAAGACCCATCACCATTCCCTTCTTAAGGCTTAGGGTTATACACCCTATATTTGTAAAACTTAGGAGCATTGGAGGAACCCTTACCAGAAAACCTTTGTCAAAACGTAGCGACCATGTCCATCGAATCTGGTCCTTGCCTTCTTTGTCTCCCTAGATCTTCCCCTAAGTTTCTCCCCATATATTTGTTGATTATGAACCATAAGATGAGAAATGTCCATATCATTGATAAGCATGGCAGTACGAGATTCCTTAACCACAATATCAGACATGCTCGAAACAAACTTACTCATCCTTGACCTAGGGTTGCCAATAATAGTCGGAGCATACTTAGATAATTGTGTGAACTTCAAAGCATATTCCTTCAAGTTATGTATCATTGACAAAGGTTGATGAATTCAAGTACCTTTGCCTCCCTCATATCAAGGGGAAAAAACCTATCAAGGAAAGCAACCTTAAGCTTTTCCCAATCTAGAGGACCCGCATCAACCACCCTCTCTTCCTTCCATTAATTTAATTAAACTTGAGCAACACCATTGAGTTGATAAACAACCAATTCCACCTTTTCCACCGACGTCACTCCCATGATCATAAACACCTTATATATACTTCATCAATAAACTCTTGAGGATCTTCCTCAACCTTAGAACTATGAAACTTCGGAGGATTCATTCCAGTGAAGTCTCTCACTCTAGTTTTTCCATACTCATATTTGAGTTCAAGGGGACCACAACCTCCCTATTGTCTTGAGCCATCATGGATTGGGCCAACACTTGAAAGGCAGCCTTAAACTCTGCATTAGTCACTTGCTTGGACAAAAGGACGACCGGAACTTTAGGAGCTTCTCATTTCACATTCTCATTTGCATTCCTCCTAATGTAAGCTCTTCGAGGGGCCATATCCTGAAAAACATCTGATCATGATTAGAAGAAAGGACATATACAGGGTAACACTCTATCGCATGACTTAGAGTAATGAAAGAATTTGAGTTTCCTAATCATATTGTACTTTCTTATTCATAAATGTGGCGCGCTTCACACTCATGAACAAGACTCTACTCGACGTGGCTTATGAGACATTCTAGGACCTTTCTAAACCTTGTGATCTGAATACCAAGTTTGTCGTGACCCAAAGGAGACCCTAGACGTGACATGATGTATAAAACCCCTATAGGCCATATACAAGCAACTTAGTATACATCATACAAAAAATAGATTTTAAGAGTTCAAAAAACAATTTATATCATCAAGAGTTTGTCAAAAATGAAGTGGAAGTGTAAATAGTTTCAAAGCCATCTATTACATCAAGAGTGATTCAGACGTACCTTATGCATCACATACAATATTAGAAAAGTAAAGAAAATAAGCAATAAAAGGTTCGGTCCTTGGAACAAGGGGACTCACCTCATCTAACAACAACTAAAGTGATCTCTAGCCACACGGATGTGATATCAGAGCGTCAAAGCCTATATTTTGAAAGAATGTAGGAAAGAGTATGTGTTAGTACAAAGAATGTAACAAGTATGATAGCAATGCATAAAATATTAGAAATCATGCTAAAATGACTTTTTGTGACATACAATGACCTAGCTAAATCATGAGGTAAAAGGGTTAGAAAACCTAAATCATAAAACATGGTCAATGCAAGTTAACATCTTTAAAACATTTGTGAGATACTTCTAGAAGTAACCTTAGTTCATTATTGTGGGAGATTAACGTTTAACCGACATAGAGACCATGTGAGCTATAACATGGAATCTAGTGTCTATCCCACAACGAAAAGGGGTGCTTTACTTTCCAAGGTAAGACCATGAACTTTTATCTTATGTGGATCCACTAGCTAATGTCTATCTAAGACAATCATACTATGGGGGCACATAGGTATGGGATAAGGAGAATTATGTTAGAAACCCAATCTCAAGCTACGGGAGAGCTTCCATCTATACATCCTCTCGGTGCTAAGTGTAAATCCCACAAAATAGTCATTATATTAACATGTATTATCATCAAGAGGCATGTGTAATCACCACTTGCCTTATCATCCATGGAAAGCACATCAGGTAACCAATCCAAGCTAGGATTAATTAGAATAGCTCCTAAATATTGATTCATAGTTTAGTTGAGAAAACCTTTCAACTCTAAGAATATTTTATGTGAGAAAACCTTTTCACAGTCATGCTTTCATGTGTATGTGAGAAATACTTTCACAACAACTACAAAATGGATGCTTTACTCTCAAAGCAACTTAAATCATTTTCATTAATTTCCTAAAGAACATGCATATCTTCATAAATTCATCTTTGATAGTTCAAAACCCACATCATATCATCAAAGTATAGAAATCATGGGCCATGCATGGGTTCATGGGGGATTCAACTTAATACATAAAAGTTCTTCAATTCATGCATAAGAAGATATAAAACAATCAATTGGATCAACATTAAAAGGAACCCATGTCGGTTGAGTAAAACCCTGACTTGATTGGGGAATCTAACTTTACAAAATTAAAGAATTTAAGAGTCCTATAGAGGAAAGGGATCCATAGGTGAATACTATCATATCTTGATGGTAAAAGCTTGCAATGAGTGGCGAAAATGGAGACTTGACTTGAAACCCTAGCCTTCTTCTTCAAAATTTTAGAGAGAGAAATATTTAGGGAAGAACTTAGATCAATTTTAGAATTTTAAAAGAATGAATTGAATTGGGTGATTTTGGGGGTAAAACGTTTATATAGGGCCTAGGGTAGAAGGTAAAATGACATAGTATTGAGTTAAAACAATTGGGAAAAGACTAAAATGACCTTGACTTAAAACTATCAAAATACCTCTTTGGAAGGGCTTCACGGGCCGTCTAAAGCACATTGGCCCATTTTCTAGGTTGTGAAGATGCTCTTCCCGACAAGGGTTCACTATTTTGGGCTTACTCTAAGCTTGGAATTAAGCAAATTCGGTGGCGTTGGAAAGAGGACTCAGAGATATTTCATTTGATAGGCCATGGGACACCTAATTCATTTTATGCTGAATGATATCATCGTTTGAAGTTGACCCTAAACTCTATGTCTGACAAGTCTCCTTCATGGACAACTTCACGGTCCGTATGAATCTTCATGGACCATTTAAACGTCCGTGATCCTTTTACAGTAGCCTTGGATGACACCATACTGTCTGGGTGACTTGTACAACCCACTTGATGGGTTTTCAAGATCAGCACTGGCCGTTTGGGGTACCGTCTAGATGACTCTTACCTGGGGTATCTTTTGGAAATTGTTCACGAGCTCTTTAACGGACCGTGGTCCCCTACATGGCCCGTTTAGGGCTTCGTGAGGGGTCCATGGTCTATTTTGGGTTTATGACTTGCCCGTTTGACCCCTTTCTAGCCTTTTTCAAATCTGAGGTGCTACAATGAATCTCTATTTCCAAGGGTCACTTAGACATCCCCAAGCAAGTTAAACGACCCATGCTAACAATTTCCTGGTTCAACGCATATGCCACCATATTGGCCTTCCCTGGATGATACTTAATGGTTACATCATAATTCTTGAGCAACTCCATCCATCTCTTCTGCCTATGATTTAGACCCTTTTGAGTGAACACACGTTGCAGATTGTGATGATTAGTGAATACCTCACACTTAAATCTATACAGATAATACCACCAGATCTTAAGAGCAAACACTATCACTGCCAACTCTAAATCATTGGTGGGGTAGTTTCTTTCATGGACCTTCAACTGTCTGGAAGCATAAACTATAACAATCCTTTTATACATCAACACAATAAAATAATAAGACAACCAACGCATGCTAAAGATCACATCAAAGTCTAGCATATACAATATGACTAAATCTATGCAAGTCTGCAGACCCATAAACAATACAAAAAAATCATGATACACCTAGGTTACTGATCTTGGGTGTATTTGTATGCTTAGGAACCAAATAACACCCATGCTTTAGTCGAGTTAAAGGATGAATTCATTAGTTATAAAAGTATTTGAGTCATATATTTTATTTGGACTAAACATTTTGATTAGTGATTGTATGTTGGGAAACAAGGAGGAAACAAACATAAAAGTGCAAATCATGAAGAGTAAGTCCAAGCGTGAGATCATAAGTAAGAAGGAGCCAAATAGAAGTGGAAGCAATTATGAAGAAAAGTATGATGCAGTTCACCCTCTCTGCGTTAGAAGTGGGGAATTTATTATTTGCCCGTGTGATGAGTTTGAGAAAAAAGAGTATGTATCCTCTCCACGTTGCGAAGAGGAGGAATATAATTGAAGCTGAAACTAGAAGGCGTCTCCATGTCGCGGACCTGAGCTCCAATTTTCTGCTGGTTTTCCATAATTATAAATAGACTCATATTTTATTATTTTGTAATTATTCTTTTGCTGGGTTTTGAAGTGCGATGAGTTTGGTAGTTGTTTCAGCTGTTCTTAGGCTTTATTCCTAAACTTTACTCTAGTCGATCTCTGTATGTTAGTCGAATATTTCCAAATTGAGAATTGTATTATTATTAGCTAAAGACCCTTATTCTAAGGCTGCGGCTACAGGATGATTATATTTTATTGATTTTGATGGATTCATTTTGATTATCATATGAATCTCTCTTTTGTTCTTGCTTTAGTATTTCTTGACTAGCCACCATTGAAATAAATGTATTGTCTGAATCGAACTCGGGAGAGGAATAAGAGGATAAAATATGGGGAAAAATGAGCATGGTTTTCTCCATATTTAGGGTTGATTTGTATCTAGGATAGGGATATAACTAGAAACCTTTTTTGGTTAATAGACAAAACAAAATCATAATGCTCAGTCCGATCTATCCCCACTCAATGATGTAGTTAGGCTGCCAATTATAGTAGGCGGTTAGAGGTCAGGAGACCATGATCATACATTTAACCCTGTAATCAGTGATTGATTCGATAATCTGATGAGTCCACAAATTGGACTCATTTAGGGCTTTATTTTGATATAAATAATGTCCTCAAATGCTTATTTTGTCTCAATATCTGATGAATACTCTTAAGTTTTAGGTATTTGAAGTTTTGGTGGAAGCATGGACACTTAGGCGCAAAAAGGAACAAAAGGCAGAAAAGAACGCAGAAGCTGAAGCCTGGGCATCGCCAAGCACACTTGGCGATTCACTGAATAGTTCTGTGAAGCAGTACTATGTCTCTCAATGACACAGAGCATGATGATACTGAATGCTAGTGCAAGACGGCGACAAACTACACTAAAGGGCGAATCACCGAGTTAATCGGTGATTTCGACTAACCTCGCCGAATGATCTGCCAACACTATTTTTTGAAGTCTATAAATACTGAACTTATTATTAATTTTTAGGAGTCGAACATTAATTTTGATTTTCACAATAGAATAGTACTTTTTTGTATTTTTGTCTCAAGTTTGGAGAGGGTTTAGGGAACTTGAAGAAAGGAGTTCATCTTCCCCAAGTTGGAAGTGGGTCTTCCTTATTCTTCTTTCTTTGCTTAAATCAAGGTTTAATTTCTTATACCCATTTGATTTTACTATCATTTTAAGTGTATTTGTTATTTCTTGATGTGTGGCTAAAAAAACCCCATTCTTGGGGTGTGATTTAGCAAATATGTGTTGATATTGTTATTGGGTCTTGCTTGCTGATAGGCTAGATGTATTTTGATGGTGATTTCACCTAGTGGTTGTGGTTTAATTTAATGGGTTTGTAGTTACAAATACAAAACCACCCATGTGTTTTCGGCTTGACCGAGAGGGAGGTCGCGAAACCAAGACCACTAGACTGATGGCCTAAAGAGTGGGTCGACATGAGCTTCCGCTCGAGAGGGTGAGCCCTAGTCCCATATCCTAACTCTCAGCTCGAGAGAGTGAGTGGGGTAAGGTGTAGGCTGGTCTTCATGCGGCAAATGGGTGTCCGAGAGGAACACATTTGAAACGAGGTAAGTTGCCCGAGAGGGAACTTATTCCATCTAAAGCTTAGCCTAGTCACTATTATCTTGCAAATTTCCCATTGAAAGCACGTACCCAACGATTTATCTCAACTTGTATTGCGGTCACACCCCAAGAACTCTTCCCCATACTTGATTTTCTTTTTATTTTTGTTGTTTTTACTACTTGTGACAAAACCCCAATTGATATTTGACACTTTTGTGTCACCCCCTTTTAATTTACTATGTTTTCAATTGTTAATGTTTTTAGCTACGACTAATTAGAACTAAATTTTATTTTTCTATTAATTCTCGAAACCACTCCCTTGGGACACGACCTCAACCCTTGGTTGGGTTACTATATTATCGACGATCGTAGACACTCATACGGTAGGTTAGTGTCATTGGTCACAATAAGAATCATAATCAACTGATAATGTATGGCAGGATGTTGCCCTGGAATTTCCCCAATCGTAGTAAGGTAATCTTTTTAGTTAATTGTTACATTCTTTTTTTTATAAATCAAATTATTTTGGCACTCTAAAGTAAATAATTAGAATAATATAATTTAGTAAAATAATTAATCGACAAGTTCTTTGGGTTCGATCCGACTCTTTTAGGGCCACTATATTACTTGCGCAACTACGTACATTTGCGTGTGCATTGGGAAGCAATAGTTACCACTACAAACTCTCCCACTAGGGTATCACATAAATAGGGGTATCAAGGTATCACAAATAAAATCAAGTCGTAGAGCAAAGTTAATAGATACATCGGAAAAAATAGAATATGGATCAAACAACACGGTATCCATCCAAATACAAACAAGAATAGTACATGTTATCACAACATCTAATGCCTAAGCCTCTGGTTTGTCCAGAAATGCGTAACACTTAGCTCTGTCATCATTATGGACAACCCCCCTTCCAGGCTTCCCCACTCATCTGCTTGCACTACTGTTACCTAGGCCTTTATTACCTTTGTAACACCTTGGATTCAGAGAAAGGGGAAATATTCATTTCGCAGGAATTCAATGAAGTATCTCGAGAACGACGAACGACTCGGCGATTCACCGAGTAGAATTTCTTGCCTTTTGGCTTGAATTATGCAACCAGTGTTCTGGAACCTTAGGGGAGTTGCATCGAGATCGCCATTCCATTCGGTGAGTCGCCAAAATGAATTCCTAGTCGCCGAGTTAGCTTAGTCCATGAGCCGACTCACTAGAAATTTTGGTGAGCTAAAGGCTCACTCGGCGAGTCGCCGAGTGGCTTTTGGCGAGCTCCAATGTTTCTTGTTTTTAGTTTTTAAGTCAAGGGTTATTGGGTGTTTTTACAATTGTTTTAACTCAATACTATGTCATTTTTGTCTCTAATAGAAGCCTATATAATGATTTTTAACCCCCAAATGATTCAAACCCAATTCATTCTCTTAAATTCTCAAAAGAAGATCAAGCTCTTCCTCTCAAATATTTCTCTCTCTAGAAGTTGAAGAAGAAAGCTAGGGTTTCAAGATCAAGCCTCCGAATCCTCCATTGCTTCCAAACTTTTTGGCATCAAGGTATGATAGTTTTCATCCATGGAGTTCCCAAATTCTCCAATTTTGTAAAGTTAGAATTCCCCAATTGAGTTAGGGTTTTCTTCCATGTCATGGGTTCCTTTCAATGTTGATTTATTTGATTTATTTATGAACTTTTATGCATGAATTGAAGTAATTGCATGTTTTTAAGTTGATTTCCCATGAAACCATGCATAACCCATATTTTATAAGCTAAGTTGATATAATGTGGTTCTTGAACTATGAAAGATAAATTGATGAAAGTATCCATGTCTTCACTTTATGAAATAGATGTAAACGAATTTAAAGATGTATTGACCTTGAAGACATGATGAAGCTTATGAATTATTGAAAAGAAAGAATGTTCATGAAAGCATGTTTATGACTCAAGAAAAGCTTATAGATGAGATTGTTTATATGTTCTATGAAGCTTGGCCACATGACATGAATGACATCTAGATTTTCCCTCATTGCTTTTCGGGCTTTTTTCCTAAATTAGGTCTTGATTAGTATGGTAGCCTTTTATGCGATTAATGATTATAGGCCACGATTTCAAAAATATTTCCATTAGTATGAGGGGCATCTCTAGCATGAAGTGAATGACTATGTGCCTTTAAAGCTATTATGAAAAGATCATGGATGGTAAAAGGTTTTCTCACGCATGGTCTAAGGAGCTATCCTAATATGAATTTAGCTTGGATTGGTTACTTAATTGTTACTTTCCATGGATCATGAGACAAGTTAAGCTTAATAACTACTCTGTGGGATTTATGCTTAGCACCGAGAGGATATTGAGATGGAAGCTCTCCTGAGTTAAGGCCGGGTTTCTAGTAGTAATCTCCTTATCCCTTACCTATGTTCCCCCATAGTATGATGGTATATATATACATTATCTAGTGGATCCACTTTAGCTCAGATTCATGGTCCTACCTTGGCAAGTAGGACAACCCTTTTCGGTGTGGGAGAATCCAGGGGATCATGTTATAGCTCACATGGTCTTTATGTCAGTTAAGGATAATTCCCATAATAATAATGAACTAAGGTTACTTCAATAAGTATCTCATATGTGTTAAAATGTTAGCTTGCATTGACCATATTTTATGACTTAAGTTTTCTAACCCTCCTTATATAATGTTTAGCTTGGTCATTGCATATCATGAAATGTCCTATTTTAGCATGATTTAAATGTTTTATGCATAGCTATCATACTTTCTATATTGGTTTGTAATAATTCATACTCTTGCCTACATTTCCCCAAATGTAGGGTCCGACAGTCAGGGTTCTCAGTTTCGTGGCTAGTGATTGATTGCGAGATTATTGAGCTTGGTGAGTCCTCATGCTTCGAGGACAAAATTTCATTTTACCTAGTACCTTCTTATTTTCAGTTTTATATATGATGTATGGGCTAGGCCCAATTTCATCACCTTGTATTAGATGTCTATTGAGACAAATGTTTGGTCTTCCGCTTTGCCTTTATAAAATGTTTGGATTTTGAAATATCGTTTCTTATCTCTTTTATTCTATTTCTTATGTTATGAATGCTAAGTGGCTTGTATGGGGCCTCTCGGAGTCCTATACACCATGTTATATCTGGGTGTACCCATGGGTCGTGACAAACTTAGTCATCAGAGCACAAGGTTTAGAATGGTCCTATGATGTCTCATAAGCCACGTCGAGTAGAGTCTTGTTCATGAGTGTAAAACGCGCCACATTTATGAATGAGAGTCTACAAGATATTTCGGAACCTCCACTTCATTCATTACTCTAAAGTTGTGTGATAGAGTGTAACTCTAGGTGTCTTTCTCTCCTAACCCATATTTATGCTTTCCAGAATATGCCTCTATGAAGGATTCTCGTGAGAAGCAATAGGAATGTTCGTGAAAATGTGAGACAAGATGTTCCCTAAGTATTGGTCAACCCTTTGGCCTAGAAAGTGACTAATGATGAGTTTCGAGCCGCTTTTCATGCATTGCCCAAAGCTATGATGGCTCAAGCAAATAGAGAGGGCTCCCGTGAACCTAAGGGTGGGTACGGAGGAATCTAGAGTGAGGGACTTTATTAGAATGAATCCTATGGAATTTCATGGGTCTAACGTTGAGAAAGATCCTCAAGAGTTCATTGATGAGGTGTATAAGGTGTTGATGATAATGGGAGTGACACCGGTGGAAAAGGCGAAATTGGCCGCTTACCAACTTAAAGGTGGCTCTCAAGTTTGGTTCAACCAATTGGAAAAAGAGAGGGTGGTAGATGAGGGTCCTCTTGATTGGGAGAAATTTAAGGTTGCTTTTCTTGATAGGTTCTTTCCCATTGAGATGAGAAAGGCAAAGGTACTTGAGTTCATTAACCTTGGTCAAGGGGATATGAGTGTGAAGGAATATGCTTTGAAATTCACGCAATTATCTAAATATGCTCCAACTATGGTTGCTGATCCAAGGGCAAGGATGAGTAAGTTTGTGTTGGGTGCTTCCGGCTTAGTGGTCAAAGAATGCCTAACTGCCATATTTGTTAATGAGATGGATGTTTCTCGGTTGATGATACATGCACAACAAATAGAAGAAGAAATGCTTAAGGGGAAAACTAAGGATTCAAAGAGGGCAAGAAGAGATGATGGTGGATCTTCATGGTCCACTTGTTCTAGGTGTGGGAAGAAGCATGAAGGCAAGTGCTTAGCCGGCATGAATGGTTGCTTTAATTGTGGAAAGAGTGATCACTGTCACGCCCCGTTTTTCGCAAAACAGGTTTTGGTGCACGACCTAACAACTCTTTTGGGTTTTGAAAAATGAAGAGTCGGCACCTAACGAATTAAGGCACGTTAGGGCACCTATCTAACCTAACTAATTCTAAGTAAAGGTCAACGAACCAGAGATCGGGTAAGGGTTCAAATTACCTCGAGGGGAAGGTGTTAGGCATCCGTCGAGGTCCACAAATGTGGGTCCCGGTCGTATCTCATGCAATTTATGTGGGGGTTACAAGTAGCATTTAAGGTCACTTCATTTATTGGTTATTTATTAAACATGATTGCTAGGTGATAACTAATATTCAACAATTAAGATCAATTTATTTATTTATGTAATTAATTATGCATGCAAAAACTAGGTGATAACATAATAAATACTAAATAACTAACAAAAATAAAATTTAAAAGAAATAGCGAGAAGATAGAAAGCAGACAAATATATAAGTAAATATAATTTTTTATTTAATTAAACTACCCCAAATAAATATAATTATAAACATATAAAGGGATAAAAGGAAAAGGAGATTCTGAAGGACTTTGTAGATCAGCACTCGACTTTTCTTTATTTTTTTTGTTAGGCTTCCGCATAGGGACAGACAAAACCAAGGTTTGTCTCTTTGAGCCGGAGTCGATGTCATCATCTCCATAGGGCCTAAACTACCCCTACCCCACCACCACATGCTTTTCGTCTCTGCTTATCGTCCCCGCTTAAGGTCCAAGAGGCATTGGACTACTGTTGGAGGTTTTAGACTAAAAATAAAATAAAGGTTCCTAATAGGCCCACCTAGACACCAAGTCAAATAAATAGAACATACATTTAGCATGTACAGTTTCAAGTTGTCCTCTAAGTTTTAATTAACATGCTTGCAAACACATATAATGTGAAAAGGTCGCATGCAAAGTGTGTGAACATACAAATACATTACACATAATGGGCAGACTTAAAGCAACAGTATTGAGCAAAACAAATAGAAATTATTAAATAGCCTACAGATTATAATTATTGATTGATTTTAAATAGTGACAGCAAAGTGATTCCAGATGCAAAAATATTTTTTTTTCCAGAACAGTGGCATATTAAATTATTGCTAATTATCATGCAGGAAAAGACATTAATTTATTTTAAGTAGCCAAATAGTTTAATTTAATGCATAAATTACTTATTTTGAGCAGAGAAAATTCATAATAGATTTATTTCTATTTTAAAACATGCTGAAAATTAGCGGAAAGCCTATGAACACGCTATCTAAGTGGTTAACATGCTAGTTGATTGATTACATGCAACAGTAACAAAAGGGCAAATTTAAATAACATGCAAGCAATGATTTATTAATTAATCTCGAGCGAGGGAATAATTACTACAGAAAACATTTGAGTTGGCAGATTATTTATTTATTTTAAAATTTTAAAAAGTGATTTTAATCATAAATCATTATTATGCAGATTTTTATTCTTAAACAAGCGGGATATATTTATAAGCATTAATAAATGCAGAAAATAGCCAATAAGAAAAGTAATATTAAGTTATTTACACACTAGAAACAGTTGTCAAACCTACATATAGATACTCTAGCCTCTTTTGATAGGTTGCCATTTATTAAGATCCTATATGCATAATTTCTAGTTGATTTAGCATACTAACAATAATAAATGCCGAAGCTATTAACAGACAAGCTTATAAAATATAACTAATTAATTAGCAGGCCAACAATTATTAGTAGTTTTGACATATGCTACAATTATTTTAACATTGACTTTATTATTTGGGTCCTACATCCGCCATTTTGACTTCATTATTAGTCAATTTCTGATTTTTTTTAAAAAAAAATTGACATATAAGGCAAGATTTTAACAATTCCAAGATTATAATAAGTATTAATACATACTAATGATAGATCGATTAATCTAATGCATTTATAAATAACAAAGGTTGATTTTGGACAATTATTTAAACAATATTATGATATGCTTGCATGCTTCAAGGGATTTACACATAAGCAGATTTTATAACACTTACACGTAATAAAATGGCATAAATAAGTAAAACATTTAGCACGTAATTCCCCTCCCCCCTTTAGACGATCCCCCAAATACATTTCATATAATATTAGAGAGTTAGAGTTACTATAACATTATTACAGAACGAGATAAAAAAAAGAATGAGGAATACAAAAATAAGCAAACTAAAGTCCATCGACATCTTCTCCAAGGCGACTCTTCAAAAACCCTCAACTCTAAGGTCAAGATCCCTGCTAAAGTAAGAAAATACAACCTAATACAAGAAAAACAAATATGCGCAGTAAAATTATTGTTTCATATACATGTAGACTCACAATCATTTAAGCAAAACACACAAATATATCACATAGAAGAGATGGGTGAAAAGAACTAACCCGGATGCCTCCCTCTTATTTTATTCATACACAACATTAAAAATTGCATATGTGAAACAAAAAAAAAACTAGTGGAATAGAACTAACCGATTATGCAGAATATAATTATCAGGAATGAATACCTATACTTAGTCCAATACCAGACACGAGCACAACAAAGATAGCGAGCGGAGGAGCTTTTAACTGTTTACCGAAAAAAATTAATTCTTATTCAGAGTAGACAGTACTATATTTTAGTGTTTTGTATAGAATGTAAGCCAATGTCCGATCATCAAATAATGATGGGGGGATCCTTTTTATAGTTGAAAGGGAGGGGGCACAAATAAGGAAAAGAGATAAATCAATTTAAAATAATAATTTCCTTGTTAGAAGAGAATTGAATCGGCCAAATTGCACTACTAAAAGAACAGTGAATACCGACCTAAAAATTTCCGACCTCAAATGGAGGTCGGTAATTTCCGACCTCCGGAGGTCGGTATTTACAACTAGTCGGTTTTTAT
>JAJOOH010008263.1:0-19387 GCA_029582605.1 Solanum gracilifrons | reverse complement strand
GCACGGGGGCAATCTTTAATGGTAGAAATCGTCGAAAACTTACCTTCATCATGAAAGTACTCCATAGGAACCTTCTCTTAAGCTTTATTTCTGGTTTGTAAGTAAAATGAAATGTTTTCATGGCTTAAAACGTTGAGTAAGCCGACATACCACATTTTTAACCCGACCCGGATCCGACCCGAATTCTGCCCCGACAGTCCGTAGTAAAACCCTCATAACTTTTTACTCCGATGTCGGTTGGATACGGGGTTTTGTGCGTTGCAAACTAGACTCGTAGGCCATCGATTTAATGGGTGATAGGCCTTCTAACTATTTGTATATTGGGAGAAAACATCCAAGACATTTGACCCAAAGTTAAAAAAAAATATTAGAGAAACTTCGATAACTTTTGCCGACTTTAGTTTTACTAATTTTCTTGACTTCCAAACTTAACATACGACCCTTGTGCTATTATAATACCTCATAACACACTATTCTTAGCATGTTTTACACTCATAGGCTTATCCACAAGGTATGGGACAAGTTAAACCTTTCAAACGGGCGAAGTTCTACCCGAGCCATTTCTTTTCTCATGAACTTTGTTTGAGGGGTTTCTTTGACCGAAAACTTTAGTTTAGTTCCTTGATATTGCCACCTACTTGCAATCTTAATCTCCAATGTACGATACAAAGTCATATACACCTCATATAACGATGCCATACTACGCCACATATATTATGCACGATTAGAGAAAAATATGGGATCTTACAATTACGTAGTCCGAATGGTATGCATTTGAATGAAAAGGTGTCATAAGGACATGTAAAAGTTGTTTTTTCCTGATCTTCAGGAGCAATTGATATCTGATTGTACCCAGAGTATCCATTTAAGAAGCTATACCACCTTTTTCCAGCCAACCTGTCAAGCATCTAGTCCATGAATGGCATTGGGAAGTGGTCCTTTAAGGTCCACTTGTTCAGATTTCTGAAGTCCAGGCACACTTGCCATCCAATGACTGGTCTCTGTGGGATCAACTCGTTCTTCGCATTGGCAACTACTATCATACCACCCTTTTTGGGCGCATATTGCACTGGGCTGGCCTAATGACTGTCAGAAATGGGGTACACAACCCCAACATCCGACCACTTTATGATCTTCTTTTTTACCACCTCTTGCATTGGTGGATTTAACCTCCTATAGTGCTCTATGCTTGGGTTGCAGTCCTCCTCAAGCTGGATCTTATGAGTACAGATACCCGGAGGTTTCCCAATTATGTCAGTAATGGTCCACCCAATTGCCCTTTTGTATCTTATCAGCATTTTAATCACAGCTTGCACCTGTTCATCATTCAAATATGTAGCCAAGATCACAGGCAAAGTATTGTTAGTACCCAAAAATATATACCATGACTGGGTAACTGTTTCAGTTCCAGTACAGGCGGCTCCTCAATGGATGGTTTAGCTGGAGGACTTGGCCTATTTTTCAAATCAAGATCTAGCTTCTTTAGAGCATAAAAATGTGCTCCCATGCCCTGTAAAGCAGTCACAGTCTCCACATAATAGTCTGCTTCAAAGTTTATCAACACGACAGCTAATGTTTCAACAGCAAGCCTTTCCTCAATAGTAGCTCTCATCTCTCTTTCATCAAAGGCCTCTATTGCAGACACCACATTCATGTCTTGCGGCTGCTTTATTGACCTGCATATTTTAAACTTTACCACTTTCTTGTTGAGTCTGAATTTCAGTTCTCCACTCTCAACATCAACCAAAGCTCGTCCTATGGCCAGAAACGGTCTTCCCAAAATTATGGGAACCTCAAAGTCCACTTCGCAATCCAGAATCATAAAGTCTGCCGGAAAGATGAAACTATTCACCTTTCCAAGCACGTCACATAAGATGCCACGGATCACTTCACTGATCTATCTGCCATCATCAACCTCATCGTTGTGGGTTTTGGAACTCCTAAGCCCAATTACTTGTAAATGGCCAGCGACATCAGATTTATACTGGCCCCTAAGTCACACAGGGCCTTAGCAAATTCAAATGATCTGATGGTGCACGGTATAGTGAATGCACCTGGATCCTCATTTTTCTGCACCAGAGATCTTGTGGCAATAACACTGCAGTGGTGAATATTATCAGATAAATCAAAACTTACGCTCTCTTCTTCGTGACCAAGTACTTCATGAACTTTGCATATCCTGGCATCTGTTCCAGAGCATCCACCAATGGGATTTTCACTGATAGTTGTCTCAGCATGGTTATGAACTTAGCAAATTTCCCATCTTAAGCTCTTTTTTTAAGCCTCTGAGGGAACGGAGAAGGTGGTCGTGGTATCTGTTGTAAAGGCATAGTTACCTCAACCCTTTTTGTCCTTTTCTCCTGTAGGTTTTTCTATTGGTTGGGCCTCTTCTATGTCATCTACCTGTTCAGATTCAACCTCCTCTCTTTCGACTCGCTCCAAGCCCTATTCATGCTCAGTACCTACAGAAATTGGTTCATTGAGAATCTTACCACTTTTGTTAGTGATAGCCATGCAATGCCCGACCTTCTTGGGATTCTGAATAGTATCACTTGGTAGTGACCCATTCTTCCTCTAGTTCAGTGATGCTGAAAGTAGCCCCAACTGTTGCTCTATTTTTTTTATAGATGTGGTGTTAGAGTTTACCAGTTGACTCATATCGGAGATATCACCCTTCATCTCATTAACACCTGCATCAGTTGACTCAACCTTTTGCAGTACCTTAGCCAACATATCTTACAGTTTAGACCCGCTGGAACTCCCACTTGCACGATCTCTATTACCTGGGGGCACATATACACCACTGCAATCATTCTTGTAACCATCTCTATTTTGCCAATTTCCCTGCTCTCTATTTGTTGGCATGTCATACTGCCCTTCTCTGGAATAGTTCCGACCTGCATTTCCAAAATTATAGCCTTGGTTTCCCGAGTTATAATTATGAAAACCTCCTTGGTTGCCTAAGTATTTGGTGGCTTCCTTATCTAGATCGATGTCCTGATCTTCAAACCTGTTAGGGTCCCTACAACATTCACCTTCTCAGAACCTGCCATGATATTCTTTGTGAGTAGATCCATCTGGGTTCGCATATGAGCCATATCCCTTTCTTCTTGTCTTCTCCTTTGTTTAGCTGATAGCCCAAAAGTGACTCCCAGATCTTCCACTTCAGCCTCCCTGGTATGCCATGCTCTATTATTATTTGCCACTTCATCTATTAACTGCATGATTTCAGCAAAAGGCTTCCTCATGAATGATCCACCACAAACTGCGGTCGAAATCAATTTATAGAACTCATTATGATGAGGTCAATCCCATAGTGAATTTCTTTACAGAAATGATTTCACTGTCGCATTTACCCAAATGTTGTTATTATTTCCTAGAGAAAACAATTAGAGAATGTAAAATGGGTTTAGCTGTAAAATTCTAGTAACCAAGATTGTTAAACAAGATCCGGATTAACAATTAACAGAGTGTTGATTCTAAATTTGTTTTGATAAATGAATAAAAATAGGGTTGTGTTTCCCATGACATTACATCTAGTGTTCATCTGTAACTGAGTTTTAGGTAATTTAGTCTTTGCAAATTATAGGCGAGTTGACTACATCTAACACTTCTCAGTCTAGTTAGATATTTTTTACTCAAATCCTCTCGGTCCTTGAGCGTTCACAAATTCTATCCTCGCGTACAATGATGTTAAAGTTCTCTTCTCTCGAACTCAACCTTTAAATCCATTTTATCATAATAACTCCACTTTTCCCCAACTATCTCTTTTCTCTAAAATAATTGATAGACACAGGCTGACTCTTATGCGTGCACTCATTAGAACAAATGAATAATGAAAGTTGAGTTAAATATTGCAAATACAATTTACCTTCTACTCGTTTTACGAATTCACGTCTCGATTTCTGTCATAGCTCCCACAACCCTAGTTGTGGCGTTTAGCCACTCATGATTTCCACTAAATGAATAGAGATTTGTAATGGAACATTAAGAAAGTTTACTTATGAAAATCTGCAAATTCAATGAACGCTTGCTATTGACAAAATAAAAATCCAACTCCAAAGATCGATTCAATGTTAATTGATAAAAACCAAAGTCAAGATTATTTCAAACTTAGTCGCTCGTTCCAGATATGATGAGATAAAACAAAAAATGACCTAGTTAATTCAAATAAAGTGTCTAAAAAGAGTCTTACTCGAAGTAGGACTGAACTATTGCGCATCTTCATGAGCAGTAAGACGACTCGTCAAGGGCTTCATGGTCCATGAAGCCCTCCGTGGTCTTGACTTGGCACTTATCAAAACTTAGTCCTTCAAGGCCTGCACACTAGACTCCTATCACGGACATCACCATGATTCGTTACACTGACCACGACTCGTGAGGCCGTTTGTGGTCTTTACTTTGAATCACCAAAATTTAATTCCGCCAAGCATGTTCACTAGAATGTCTTCACGGCCAACATCACGATCCGTCAGAATCTACGTAGTCTTTCCTTAACATTGTCAACGTTCACTTGCTCGAGGCCTACATATTGGATAGTAACCACAAGCACTTCCACAGTTCGTCATGAGGGCCACAGTCCGTGAAAAGCACTGTGGTCTTCATTTGCACTTCAGTCATTATCATCTTCCTATTCTATTTTTCCACACAAGTGAGAACATATCTAAACATTCAACAAACACATTAAATCTTACAACAATACACTCAATTCTAGTATTAATCCTTAGTTTTCAAGCATCAGATGTGCCAAGATCTCGCGGCACATCACTAACGCATACTCTTGCCTACATTTCCCCAAATATAGGGTCCGACAATCAAGTTCCTCAATTTCGTGGCTTGGGATTGAGTTCGAGATTTTCGATCTTTGGTGAGTCCTCATGCTTCGAGGATAGAGTTTTCTTGTTTCACTTTCTTTCATGTATTTCTCTTTTGGACATGAATTATGGGTTGGGCCTAATTTAATTATATTGTATTAGATGGTTATGATGAGACAAGTGTATTAGACTTGTGTTTTACCTTTATAAAATGTTTTGGACATGCACTATTATTTTACTATTATTATTCTATTTCTTATGTTATGAGAGCTAAGTGGCTTGTAGGGAGTCCTTCGGGGTTCTATACGCCATGTTACATCTAGGAGGAACCCTATCACGACACAAGGCTACCCCCTAGATGTGACACGGCATGCTTAACCCCGAAGGGGTCTTATACAAGCCTTATAGCATTCTTGAACATAGGAAAATAAAGCAGAAATAAAACTTCTCTTTACAATCGAAGACATTTTTCATAAAAGCAAGAGGAAGACTTTATATACTATGTCTCAAATCATCTAAAACTCTTTGAATACAACTTGGGACATAGCTCATATAAAATCTCTAAAACATAAGTAAAAGACATAAAGGAACTAGCGGGTTTGTCCTTGAACTATGAGGACTCACCAAATCTTCAACTCCATGCTCCTTAGAAACCTATCCTTCAAGTATAGAACATCAAATCTCCACAACCCTACACTTTGGTAAAACTGAAGAAATATGGGTTAGCATAATTAAGTACTAAGTATGGAAGCCATGAAAAAACCAGGCTCAAAACAGACATTTTCTTTGGAAATCATGCTTTATGCCAATTTGAGAAAACCTTCATGAACATGAGTATAAGAGGCATAATATACAAACATTACCAACATACAAGTCATTTCATCATATTAGAACATAATCAACATATAAACCATTCCTTCACATTAAGCCTTCACCTCAAGTGACCCTCAAGCTATACTTTATGCAATGTGTGAATAGAGTCCCATACCACCATCCACACTAAGTACCACATCAAGGTCACCAAAAGTGAACGTACCATTCATCTTTTCCATCATTAGACCATACTGATACATAAGGAACATAAACATTTCATAAGTCATATCAACACATTAAGACCAACATCTAGGACAACCCTAAGTCATACTTGTGCAATGTATGAGTAGCATCCCATACTACTACTCACACTAAATACTCCTTTGGAGCCACCATACACAAGGCACGTTTACATTCAATAAGTCATGGCAAGGAAGTAACTCATAATACAATCCAAGTATAGCATGCATCATCTCATTTAAGCTTATAAGTCAACACTCTTCATTAGATTCATTTAGAGCACCTTCATTCATTAAACATTAAATCATCATTCTCATTAACATCATCATAAGAGAACATTCATTTCATTTAACATTACAACATAAGGAACACACCATGACTACTCTCAAAGCCTACTTGTGTCATGCATGGTTGGCATCCCATACTACCACCCACACTAAGTAGTGCATTCTTGAGAAGCCATAGTTCATTAACATTCTTTGTGGGGGTAAGCATTAACCGACATAGACCATGTGAGCAATTCATGGAATCCCGGTGTCACCCTCATCGGATAAGGGATTCCTACTTGCCTAAGGTAGGACCATTGTTTTTTAGCTTAAGTGGATCTACTAGCTAGACCTATATGGGCACATAGTTGATGGGATAGAGAGATTGCTACTAGATACCCTGCCTCAACTCACGGATGAGCATCCATCAAAAGAGATTGCTACTAGGTACCCCGCCTCAACTCACGGATGAGCACCCACCTCAAGCCATATCGACTCGGTGTTTAGCATTATTCCCCATGGAGTACTTAACAGTCATTACTTTAGTTCATTATGGGATAAGAGATTGTTACTAGATACCCCTCTTCAACTCACAGATGAATATCCATCTCAAACCCAACATTCATTAAAATGGGATATAAGGATTGTTACTAGATACTCCGCCTCAACTCACGGATGAGCATCCATCCTTTCCCAACATTCATTCATTGGATAGCTCATAGATTCGAAGATGAGAATAGTCTTTCAACCAAAAATCCCCATATTGTGATAAAGTCCTTACACAACATGTCTTTATCATTCATTAGAGTACAATTGAGAATAGCTTTAGATACTTCATCATTAACATAATCATAAAAACTTCATTCGTTAGTCATTAATGAGTGTGTGCATCTGAGAATAAGCTTTCACATATAACCTCATCATTCATAAGCGTTAATTGAGAAATCATATTCAATCACAACACAATTACATTCTAAACATGATCATAACACTTTCATTGAGATCACACACATATATTTCACATCATAATCATACATAGATCCTTCATGAATTTTCCTTCCAAGGCTATGAACCAATATCAACCCATAAATCTAAGATACTACAATAGATAAGGTAATTGACATGATTCAACAACTAATTCAATATAAACATAAACAATTCAACATACTTTCATGATCAATCAATTCCCAATCACAATTCACAACTTAAGAATTTGGGGGAAAACATGGGTTCAAGGGAGAAATCATCTTAATTCATCATTAATTCAATATTTTATTCGTAATTCATCATATAAAAGCCTTTGAAATTGTTTTGGAATTGAACCCATGCATATATTGAAAACTAGGGTTTTTGGGGAACTTCGGAGACTTGAAAACCTCTTTGAAATTGGCTACTTGAGAAAAACTAAGACAAGGATGAGGACTACCATACCTTTTATGGAAGAACTCCATGAAAATCACTTGATACAGTTGAAAACTTGACCTTGAAAGCTTGACTCCTTCATCTCCAATCGAGGTTTCTAGAGAGAGAACTTTTGGAGGGGATGGGAGGTTTCTAATTTGTGATTTGAAATAATGAGTTGAAAATAGAGTTTAATACTTTAAAAACCCTTAAAATACATTAATAAACCAATAATAACCGTCCATTAACTCAACTAACCTAAAAAGGAATTTACCAAACCACACTCCACTTGGCCGAACCCAAATAGCTTTTGCAGGCCTGACCTACTAACCCCCACCCACAGACCGTGGGTGGGTCCACGGACTGTGTTTTCCTTTCGTGGTTCGTGACTGCAACTCTCCTTTTGGGACCTTGACCCACGGAGGCCATCCATGAGGCGTGGATGGACCTATGGGGCATAAGTCCCCATCCGTAGGTCATCCCAAAATTCCAGTTTTTTGGTTTCTTAGGATCTTGGGGTTTAGTCTTTAGGGTCCTCCTCAAGGACCCCTAGGGTGGTCCTTGGGGAGTCGTACCCTGATGTTTAACCCCCAAACCCCTCAACCTAAGCTCGGGATCTCATTTTACAACCTCAAACCTCACATCAACTCAAAGACAAACTCGTTAGGCTCTAGTTTCACCTATTCATTTTCCGAGTCGTCACATTATCCCCCACTTGGGAACATTCATCCTTGAATGACACTTTAAACACATTAAAGGGTTAACGACTCAAGACTAGCAGCCCATTATGCATGCAATATCATAAACAATGCACAAAACTAGGAGGAAACATCAACTCCATGTCAAACATGTTCAATGCAACACAAGAAAGTAGGAACTACATCTACAAACTCATTATGCATGAAAACTTCAACATTCTTTGTTTCATTGGAGGAATTACATTCTCCAACTCCAATCATGCTCATCATAGCATCATTAGGCACAATATACAATTTCTCTCAAAAGCACATTTAGGCATGTTCAACATTTAACCTCATTAAGCATATATGCAACTCATACTAAATGCACATCAACATGAGGAACATAAATCATAAAAACTCATTTCTCATTTAAACATGAATTCATCAAGAACATGTATATTATAAGGAGACCATGGAAACTCATAATCACACATGACTCCAAAATATGAAACAAGCCAAAAAGGAACTCTCAATAACCTTACTATTCAACACCACTCAAGGTCTCATATGAGTCTACCACATTGGGTCTAAACTTCTCAAACTCACTACACCTCTTAAGGTGAGATTATCAAGCAAGCCTAACTCATGAACATCAAGGACACTTAATAACCTTACCATCTAAGCACATTATCCCCCACTTGGGAGTAAGCCTATACAAGCTCTTTTAGGCATCACTTCTTTCAATTCTAAGGTCGGAACAGGTCACCACTAAACCTTCACACTCATCACACCAGATAGTTATAAACCAAGGTGAATTACACTTCTACCCTTTTTAGAGGAGTCTAGTCACTTCACACACCTAGGCATTTCTAAAACACCACATTTCATCAACTCTTTCAACATACCTCAAAACTCATCATGACTAAGCCGGGTTCTATCATCAACTAAGCATAAACATAAAGCAACCCATTCATACTAAGGACAACCTCACAATCTATCAAGTCACATAGCCACAATTAGCATCCCATCCAACCTTTTTCTCCCTCGATCCTTGTAGCATAGACCCTTCAAGTGGTCATACCCTAAAAACCATTGGATAAGGAATAAGGGAAAGACATTATAGAGTTAAACTCTATGGCACGACCCTACACGTTGGTAACAATGAAGAAATATGGGTTAGCATAATTAAGTACTAAGTATGGAAGCCATGAAAAAGCCATGCTTAAAACAGACATTTTCTTTGGAAATCATGTTTTATGCCAATTTGAGAAAACCATGAACATAAGTATAAGAGGCATAATATACAAACATTACCAACATACAAGTCATTTCATCACATTAGAACATAATCAACATATAAACCATTCCTTCACATTAAGCCTTCACCTCAAGTGACCCTCAAGCTATACTTTGTGCAATGTATGAATAGCGTCCCATACCACCATCCACACTAAGTACCACATCAAGGTCACCAAAAATGAACTTACCATTCATCCTTTCCATCATTAGACCATACTCATACATAAGGAACATAAACATTTCATAAGTCATATCAACACATTAGGACCAACATCTAGGACAACCCTAAGTCATACTTGTGTAATGTATGAGTAGCATCCCATACTACTACTCATGCTAAGTACACCTTTGGAGCCACCATAGACCAGGCACATTCACATTCAATAAGTCATAACAAGGAAGTAACTCATAATACAATCCAAGAATAGCATGCATCATCTCATTTAAGCTTATAAGTCAACATTCTTCATTATATTCATTTAGAGCACCTTCATTCATTAAACATTAAATCATCATTCTCATTAACATCATCATAAGAGCACATTCATTTCATTTAACATTACAACATAAGGAACACACCATGACTACTCTCAAAGCCTACTTGTGTCATGCATGGATGGCATCCCATACTACCACCCACACTAAGTAGTGAATTCTTGAGAAGCCATAGTTCATTAACATTATTTGTGGGGGTAAGCCTTAACCGACATAGACTATGTGAGCAATTCATGGAATCTCGGTGTCACCCTCACTGGATAAGAGATTCCTACTTGCCTAAGGTAGGACCATTGTTTTTAGCTTATGTGGATCCACTAGCTAGACCTATGTCGGCAAAGAGTTTATGGGATAGGGAGATTGCTACTAGATACCCTGCCTCAACTCACGGATAAGCACCCATCTCAAGCCATGTCCACTCGGTGCTTAGCATTATTCCCCACGGAGTACTTAACATTCATTACTTTAGTTCATTATGGGATAAGAAATTGTTACTACATACCCCGCCTCAACTCACGGATGAGTATACATCTCAAACCCAACATTCATTAAAATGGGATATATGGATTGTTACTAGATACTCCGCCTCAACTCACGGATGAGCATCCATCCCTTCCCAACATTCATACATGATGAGAATAGCCTTTCAACTAAGAATCCCCATATTGTGAGAAAGTCTTTTCACAACATGTCATTATCATTAATTAGAGTATAATTGAGAATAGCCTTTCCATAGATACTTCATTATTAACATAATCATAGAAACTTCATTCTTTAGTCATTCATGAGTGTGTGTATGTGAGAATAACCTTTCACATATAACCTCATCATTCATAAGAGTTATTGAGAAATAATTGTCACACCCCAAACTCAAGGAGCGCAACTGGCTCCTAATGCCAAAACTCAGGCCCAAGCCGACCCTGCTGAACCATTTGCTACTAGCGCATGGCCGCCACATGTAATCAAGAAAACAAACAAGTATATCTCGGCTTAAAACTATGCCCTCGGCCGGTAAGGCCACTGTCAACTGATCTATAAAAGAAACAACTACTCCCATGAGATCATATAAATAAATAGCTAACTAGCACAGAAGTCCTGATTAAGTAGTCGAGGCCACCATGATATCTATATCAAAACTAAAAGCAGGTATATATCAATACAATACATCAAACAGCTCACAAGCTTCAGCAAACCAACAACATTGGCCAGTATGGCCATAACGTAGGTATACACCCCACACACTAGTCTGCAAGCCTCTAAGAGTAGTAAAGATTAGCGGGACAGGGCCCCATCCTACCCATAAAGATATATACAACAAAAGGTAACAAATCTCCCAACTCTGGCAGCTCCGGAGGAAAGGGGCCAGCCAACCAGATAAAAGTCAATCATGCTACTGCAGAGGTCTACTCGGTCGTCTGTCAGGACCTGCATGCATGACTGCAGCCCCCCCAAAGGCAATGGGGAATTAGTACAAAATAATGTACAGAGTATAAAAGGCAATAGACTATGAGGAGGTATCCCGATATACTGGAATAATAAGATAAGTGTACTGACCTGCTCCTAAATCTAAACTTATCAAAAATAATAAAACAACAATGTAACCAAGCCCCCATAAGCTCGGCAGGTACAAACAACACACAAGACCACCAACTCAGACCCCCAAAAGCTCGGAAGGTGCCAATTAACCTATATACCCCTATCACTAGTCCCCTATCCCCGTAGGCAGTCACATAGCCCTATTAGGCATTAAATATAACCCCGTAGGAAGCACATAGCTCTCTTAGGCATCAATATAGCTTATAGACAACTCATAGCCCTCTAAGGCAACAACTTGGCCCTGTAGGAAGCACATAGCCTTCTTAGGTGTCAATATAGCCCTGTAGCCAACTCATAGCCCTTCTAGGCATCAATATAGCCCCGTAGGCAACTCATAGCCCTTTTAGGCATCCATATAGCCCTGTAGGCAGAACATAGACCTTATAGGCATAGATCACATTCATGCAGCTAACCACAATAGCCCTAAGGGCAACAATAACAATCCAATCGCTAAAAGCTAGCAATTTAGTCATAAGCAACCTATACAAATAGCTTTTAAGTTGTGTCCAACATAGGGACGCTACTAACTGAATAAGAACCCCGACAAGGGAGGATTATATCAACTCGAGCAACCAACAATCAACAATAATGGCTATAAGTGTAACAATGTTAACAACCTAATTACATTGCTCATAAGCTTAAGGAAACATGTCGTAAGTAGGGAATAGCCTTAAAATAACTTTTTCGCTGAATTCACGTGGCCTAACGAGTTTTACTCATAACTCCCTCGATACTACAACAAGGTAGGACCATAATCAACACACAAAAATAAAAGATACTATGACAATACGATAAAAGATATGTATTTCTGTCGCAAATTGTTATTTACTACTTATAAGAGCTAGAGTCGATGAAAGAAGGGTTTTACCTCGATCTTAAGGTCATAATATGCCTCAAAACCTTCAAATATATCCAAACTCTTGTTGTCCCAACACTAAAGTATGATATGCTACGAAATCGATAAAACAAATTAAACCACGATGATGAGCCCAACGCGTAAAACAACTTAAGTTGAGAAAATCTATACTTTAGTTGATCCTAGAAAGGGGTTTCTCTATTTTTTTTCTGGTTCTTAGCTAAAAATGAAGAAAAGGTTCGAAAAAGAAGATATATGTAAAGTTCCACCGACCTAGGTTCCCACCTCACATGCCTGCTTGCGTAGTCCCACGAAAATGCAAATATATCTCTATTTTGAAGTTGTATGAACAAACGGTTTAATGTGTTGGAAACTTTACTCATAGACCTTCGATTCGATAGGTCGTGGACCCTAAAACTCTTTATATATTCGTAAAAAACCTCCGAGACATTTGACCCATATTTCAGAGAAATCTTTAAAAAGGAACTTACGATATCTTCCGCCACTTTTTATTTTGCCACTTACTTAACTTTAAAACTTGAGATACAACCCTTGAACACATAAAATATGATACCACATCATTTTTAATTTATTACTTACCTTCTTTGTCTTTCCACGAAGATACGAGTTAATTTAGACGTTTTGAAAAGTCGGGGTGTTACATCCTTCCCCCCTTAGAAACATTCATCCTCGAATGAAAAATCTTAGTAACGCGGTTCAGTCCTTAGTAGTTGCCAAAATTTAGGCAGTGTATCCTTTGTAGATGTCACTATCCAAGAACCTATAATGCAAAATTTCTAACATAGGCGTCTCAGATGATGACATAAATAGCTAAGCACTATAGCTCTACCATAACAGTACGAGAAGATATACAACGACAACCACAATAATAATAAGCAATAGTATATATATATGAAAAAATCAAAATAGGTATATTACCTTACTTCCCTAATATAAACTGATATGCCATCACCCTGGGGTATGAAACAAGTGAGGATATTTGGACCTCATGTCATCCTCAGCTTCCCAGGTCACCTCTTCCCTATTTTTGTTTCTCCACAATATTTTAACCAAAGCCACCTCTTTGGTCCTCAATTTACAGACCTGCCAATCTAAAATGGCAACTGGAGTTTCCTCGTAGGACAACTCCTCTGTGATCTGAACATACTCTACTAGGACAACCTGAGAAGGGTCTCCTACGCACTTCCACAGCATCGATACATGGAAAACTGGATGAACAGATTTTAGCCCCGAAGGCAATTCTAACTCATAAGCCACTCGACCTACCCTTCGAAGGATCCGGTATGGCCCAATGAATCTTGGACTAAGCTTTCCCTTTTGCCAAATCGCATAACACCCTTCGTAGGCAAGACTTTTAAGAATACCCAGTCATCGACAAAAAACTCTAAGTCCCTTCGTCTCACATCTGAGTATGACTTCTGACGACTTTGAGCTATTAGCAACCTCTCCCAAATGAGCTTAACTTACTCCACTGTCTGCTGTACTAAGTCGGGTCCAATCAACCCTGACTCACCTACCTTGAACCATCCAATGGGGGATCTACATTTTCGCCCATACAAAGCCTCATAAGGTGCCATCCCGATGCTGGAATGATAACTATTATTGTATGTGAACTCTATAAGAGGCAAGTGGTGATCCCAACTTTCCTTGAAGTCTAGCATGCACGACCGTAACATATCTTCGAGTGTCAAAATTGTGCGCTTAGCCTGGCCATCTGTCTGAGGGTGAAAAATAGTACTAAGATTAACATGTGTCCCCAGTCCTTTCTGGAAGGACTTCTAGAAGTTGGCGGTGAATTGTGCTCATCTATCAGAGATAATAGATACTGGGACACCATGTAGCTTAACAATCTCCCTAATATAGAGCCCTGCATAGACTTCGGCCATAAAAGTAGCCCTGACTGGTAAGAAGTGGGCTGATTTTGTTAGTCTATCAACAATTACCCAAGTAGAGTCAAACTTGTGACACGATCGAGGTAACCCTGTAATAAAATCCATATTAATTGCTTCCCACTTCCACAAAGGAATGGATATCTCCTGAACTAGCCCAGTTGGCTTTTGGTGCTCAACTTTCACATGTTGGCAGTTAGGACACTACGCCACAAACTCACCAACGTCCTTTTTCATCCCGTGCCACCAATAGATCTCCTTAATATCATGGTACATCTTCGTCGAACCAAGGTGAATAGAATAACGGGAATGATGTGCCTCTTCCATAATCCGATGTGGATGCCCTGCAACATTTGAAACACACAATCGACCATTATCTAAGGACTTCATCTCCTGCTATATCAAATGCTAAAGTCTGTTGATTCTAAGCCTTGGCACTGAGCTGCTCTAAGCTAGAATCCTCTTGTTGCAGTGATTTTACTTCTACAACTAGAGATGATACGGTTGTGTCCTGAATTGCTACCCTACTATCTTTTGCCTCTAACAATTTGACTCCTAAGCTAGATAACTGATGAAGCTCTCGCGCTAGCTCACGCTTCTCAACATCTAAATATAATAAACTACTCATACATCTTCGATTGAGGGCATCAGCTACCACATTCTCCTTTACTGGATGATATAAAATGTCCATGTCGTAGTCTTTCAGTAACTCAAGCCAAAAACGTTGTCACAGATTTAACTCTTTTTGTCTAAAGATATATTGAAGGCTTTTATGATCTGTAAAGATGTCAACATGAACGCCATACAAATAGTGTCTCCAGATCTTTTGCGCATGAATAACTGTAGCCAACTCTAAATCGTGGATTGGATAGTTCTTCTCATGCTTTCTCAACTGCCTTGAAGCATATGCGATAACTTTACCATGCTGCATTAGAACACATCCCAACCCAACACCAGAAGCATCACAATACATCGCATTGCCTTCTGAACTGTCTAGCAATGCAAGAGTTGGTGTTAATGTCAACCTATCCTTCAGTTCCTGGAAACTATGCTTGCAAGCCTCAGTCCACTAGAACTTAGCTGCTTTTTTAGTCAGCTTTGTTAATGGGGCTGAAATTGAAGAAAACCCCTCTACAAACCTTCTATAGTACCAAGCTAACCCTAAGAAACTACGAACCTCAATTGGATTCATGGGTCTGGGCCAAGTCTTTACGGTCTCAATATTTTGTGTATCAACTGTAATGCTTGCATTTGATACGATATGGCCTAAGAAAGCTACAGAGTCCAACCAGAACTCACATTTAGAAAACTTTGCATAAAGTTCTCGATCTCGAAGAACCTGAAGGACTTCTCGCAGATGATTTGCATGCTCATCTTTTGAACGTGAATACACTAAAATATCATCAATAAATACAATTACAAACAAGTCTATATACGGCCTGAATATACCATTCATCAGGTCCATGAACACTGTTGGGGCATTAGTTAATCCAAAAGACATTACCAAGAACTCAAAGTGTCCATATCTAGTTTTAAAGCTGTCTTTGGAACGTCTTTCTCCTGAACTCGTATCTGGTGGTACCCTGATCTTAAATCAATCTTTGAGAAACATTTAGCACCTTGTAACTGATCAAACAAGTCATCTATCCTTGGAAGGGGATACTTATTCTTTATAGTTGCCTTATTCAGCTGTCGGTAATCGATACACATTCTTAGTGAGCCATCTTTCTTCCTTATGAACAACATTGGTGCACCCCATGGTGAAACACTAGGCCTAATAAAGCCTTTATCCAGCAAGTCTTTCAGCTGATTTTTCAACTCCTTTAGCTCAGCAGGAGTCATTCTATAAGGAGGGATAGATATGGGTTGTGTACTTGGTAGCATATCGATAGCAAAATCAATTTCCCATTTTGGAGGGATACTAGGGAGTTCGTTTGGAAATACATCTAGAAACTCATTAACTACCGAAATAGACTGAAGAGTCGGTGGTTCTACATCTATATCATGAACGTGAACAAGATGATAAATACAACCCTTGGTAATCATCCTCCTCGCCTTAAGATAGGAAATAAACCTATCTTTCGGCGTTGTTATATCACCTTTCCATTCCCGAACTACCTCTTCTAGAAAGTGGAATCTAACAATCTTTGTCCGGCACTCAACATTAGTATAACAAGATGTTAACCAATCCATACACATAATGACGTCCAAATCGACCATCTTTAACTCTACAAGATCTACAAAGGTCTGACGATCGATAATTTCTACCGTGCAACCTCGATAGACTCTCCTGGCAACAATAGACTCAACAACTGGTGTTGATACAATAAAGGGTCGATTTAATGACTTTGCTACTATACATAACCTCCCCGCAATAAATGGAGTAATATAAGACAAAGTAGATCCAGAATCTATCAAAACATAAACATAATAGGAGCAAACAATCAATGTACCTTTCACAATATCTGGTGATGACTTTGAGTCCTGTCGGCCGGTTAATGAATATGTACGGTTCTGTCCACTACCAGAACTAGATGCTCCCTCTCTGCCTCCGCCTCTACCTCTACGTATTGAAGTCTAGGGTCCACGCCCTGTATATTATGCTGATGAGGAGGAGGAACCTACTGCTGACCTAGTCAACTGACCTATACCACCCTGACATATGGTAGGGCAGTTTCTCCACCCATGCCCCTCCTGTCCACAAGAATAACAACCTGTGAAACCCTGTCTGCACATCCCGAAATGCATCCTACCGCAACGCGGCGGGGCTGTCCTAACCTGTCCTAAACCCCTCTGCTGCTGCGAGCCTGATGCTCGTGAACCCTCACCTGGGCCTAACTGTTCCTGACGACAAATCTACTACCCTGGAACTGCTGCGGTGGAGGTCTAGGTGGCCTAATAGAATATCGGGGTCTGGGACCACCCTGAAAATCTCCCTGCGAACCAGCGGGCCTAGCCCTCTTCTGTCTCTCTTTCTCGACCCTCTAACTCGTATACTGTAGATGTCGGTGATCCTCTATGCCCTGTACAAAGGCCTGAATCCGTGAAATATCTGTATTATCATTTAGCGCAGCGGTAGAACAGGCCTCGATATAGTCTGAGTCAAGCCCTCCCACAAATCTACGCACCATGTCATGCATCGTATCAATAAATTCTGGTAAATATTTAGCCAATGAATCAAATCTTAGCCCATGCTCTCGGACACTCATGCCACCCTATCGAAGGTTCAGAAATTGTCCACCCGGCCATCCCTAATCTCTCGAGGCAAATAGTGATCCATGAAAGCTTCTGTAAAGCTATCCCAAGTGGGTAGAGATGTATATATATTTTCCCCTAGATCTCTCCCAACTTTCATACCACATACTGCAACATCACGCAATTGAAATGCTGCTAACTCAACTGACTCAGTCGATAAGGCATGCAAGACTCTGAAGATCCTATGAAGTTGATCAACAAAGTGTTGAGGGTCTTCTCTGCAATCTGTCCCTGTAAACTGTGGAGGATTCAAGGCAAGAAATTCACGAACTCTCGAACTTCCAGGACCTTCAGAAGGTCCGGCAACATCTAACGCAATTGGTTGGCACTGTGCAGCTACTAACTGTGCTAACATATATACTGCACTTTTGAAATCCTGATAAGATGGAATAGGAGGAACTAGAGGTGGTACTGTTGGTGGAGTCGGAAGTCCTGTAGCCCTCGGAGGCTACTGAAGCTGTGGAGAAGCTATAGGGGGTAGAAAAGATGTCTCCCCCTGGGTCTCACAATGGGCTACCTCTACCTATGGTACTTTGTCGGTACCCTCGCTTGCAGTTGTATCTAGCCCCTGGCGAGTTGTTGTCTGTCTAGTGTCAGTCATCTCTATCTGCATACAAGTATCAATTATAAGCCAGAAACTTCAACCCTTAAGACACCGCTCTATAGCACGAGGTGAGCAAAAGAAGGATAGTCATTCTAACATGCTCAATAGCTTCTTGCTTATCGAATGTGGTGCACAACACATTTATAAACAAGACTCTACTAGACATGTCTTGCAGACTCCCTAAGATACGACGTTGCTCTGATACCAAGTTTGTAACGCCCCAAACTCGAGAGGCGCAACTGGCTCCTAATGCCAAAACTCTAGCCCGAGCCGACCTTGCTGAACCATTTGCTACTAGCGCATGGTAGCCACATGCAATCAAGAAAACAAATAAGTATATCTCGGCTTAAAACTAAGCCATCGGCCGGCAAGACCCTTGTCAACTTATCTATAAAAGAAACAACTACTCCCAGGAGATCATATAAATAAATAGCCAACTAGCATAGAAGTCCTGATTGGGCTGTCGAGGCCACCATGATATCTATACCAAAACTAAAAGCATGTATATATCAATACAATACATCAAACAACTCACAAGCTTCAGCAAACCAACAACATAGGCCAGTATGGCCATAACGTAGCTATAAACCCCACATACTAGTCTGCAAGCCTCTAAGAGTAGTAAAGATTAGCGGGACAGGGACCCAGCCTACCCATAAAGATATATACAACAAAAGGTAACAAACCTCCCAACTCTGGCAGCTCTGGAAGAAAAGGGCTAGCCAACCGGATAAAAGTCAATCCTAATGCTGAGGAGGTCTACTCGGTCGTCTATCAGGACCTGTATGCATGACTGCAGCGCCCCCAAGGCAATGAGGAATCAGTACAAAATAATGTACAGAGTATGAAAGGCAATAGACTATAAGGAGGTATCCTGATATACTGGAACAATCTGATAAATAAATCAAGGATAAGATAAGAGTATTGACCTGCTCCTAAATCTAAACTTATCAAAAATAATAAAACAACAACGTAACCAAGCCCGCATAAGCTCGGCAGGTACAAACAGCACACAAGACCACCTACTCAGGCCCCCATAATCCTGGAAGGTGCCAATCAGCCTATATACCCCTATCGGTAGTCCCCTAGCCCTGTAGGCAGTCATATAGCCCTCTTAGGCATTAATATAGCCCATTAGGTAACACATAGTTCTCTTAG
>JAJOOH010008262.1:0-31731 GCA_029582605.1 Solanum gracilifrons | reverse complement strand
CTAAAAAATTACATACTTAACTAGTATTGCTTTCATAAGTGAAATCATAATGTGTCAATCTTTATATATATATATATATATATATATATGATTCCAACTAAATTCGAATAGTATACTATTTAACTCGATCATTTGAGAGTGATGTCCTCTACATTTTTCTTTATTATAATTAATTTTTTGTAATGTGAATCAATAACTAGAATTCGCTTCATTTTGATTTTAATAGCTTTAACACTTGGTTAGCTCTACAAAAAGTTACTCCCTTCATTTCACAAAGAATGACCTAGTTTGACTTGATACAGAGTTTAAGAAAATAAAAAAGACTTTTAAATCTTGTAGTCATAAATTAAAGTTATGTCAAATGTACAAAATTGCCTTTTAATCTTGTGGCCTTAAACATGTCACGTGAAAAATTGAAATTAAAATGTTACCAAAAAAAGAAATAAGTCATTCTTTTTGAAACAGATTAAAAATAAAGAGAGGTCATTCTTTTTTAAACGGAAGGAGTATATTTTTTGCGGAAATAAAATTTGGTTCTATCAACCTCATTGTTTTTTTTAAAAAAAAAATAAAAATTAAGGTGTGTTGGACTACTTTTTTCGTGGAGTAAAAATAATTGTGGTGAATAGTTCTAGACTATAAAGTTCACACCAAAGGTCAAGCATTATTTAAGAATTAATTAACAAAACAAGATAGGTACATTCATGTATATAATTTATCAACATGCTTAAGAAATAAATACAATATTTTTCACCTGTCTTTTGGAATTAACATAATTAGTTGCCAAGTTGCTTTAAAGTAATACCGACCAAGAGCAAGTTGCATATGAAATAATTAAATTTTTATCTAACTTTGAAAGAAAACAACGTTGTCTGTCAAGCTGTGTTGTTGATGGATCTGAGTGACTACTGCTAGTGAAAATTATACTATCTGTCTAATATACCCACTTGGCTTTGTTCATGTGACAGAGCCACTAACTTAAACTAACTTTTTTTTTTTATCTTTTTTCTGTGGTTTCTATTCATTGAATCAAAATTCTTTGTCCCTTATCATTTCTTTTCTTGTACTATACAATATGTTATGTTAAAAAAAGGGGAAAAAAAACACCATTGACACTACTTTTGCGAATCAACATTTTTCACGTAACTTTCGACAGTATTTTTTCACTTTCAACAATTGTGATATTCCAATGTGGAAACAAATTAGCAAAAGATGTTGACAAACTAAAGTAATTGGAGTAGAGGAGGAAAATGATTATTTTGTCGTGCGTTTGGTTAGAGATATTAAATAGTTATTATATTATTTATCCCATAATTTATTTCATAGTGATGTAATAGGTCATCTTATATATATATGATAGAATAACTTATATGAAATAATTAATTTCAGAATAACTTGTTCACAATCAAACAAATACTTCCTTTTGTATCCTTTTCTTATTGGTGCATTCATACACAATTACACATATTAATAATTTTTTTAGATTCGCCTCTATAATTAGTTGCCCAATTATATTGTATACGTTTTAAATATGCTGCTCTTATGAGTGAGTATTAGTTCTACATCTATTATTAAAAGAGTAATGGACAATTCTCATTTATGAACTAGATTTTAACATCAACTTAGATTAATAATTTTCAAATCTTCAAATTTATTTTCCTATATAATAAAATCATGTTAGGTTAAAGAGCAATTAATTTTAAATAAAACCTTTAATGCGTCAACATGCCATAATTTATAATGTGTCAAAACCAATAGTAATAATTTTGATGTGTCAAAATGCCATAATTAAACTTGATATTCATATTGTGCATAACAAAATACTTAAATTATATAAAATTAAACAAATAAACGCAGATAGAAGACCCCTAAAATGCGAGGTAGGACACACGTAAGAGAGGAAAAAAGTTGCCGTTATTAACAAAGGCATGGTAGGGGCATAAAATACGAGATTGCCAAAATTGATACGTGTCGACAAATTCAGCCATGTATGATAATGATACACGTCAGTACCTGTTCCCGATAAATAGTTATAATAGAAATTCAGCCAGTCACAAAAAGGTAGCCCATAGGTCAATCCTACCGCCACGTGTCATCAACTGCCTAAGTATTTTGCGTTATTCCCTACGACACCTCTTTTAAGTGACCACAAAAAAGAAAAAGAAAAAAAAAAAAGTTTAGATGTAGACCGTCACGCCATTTACGACTCCGAGATTTTCTGTAACACGTGGCACTAATTAACCGACACGTGGCCTTTTGTTCCGGTAATACCTTTATTCTTGTTTGCAGTTAAATGAAGAGACATTGTGGCAAACGTCCCTTTAAACCAGGTTGTCTAAACCACGTGGGTAAAGAGGACTGTTCATGCCTACCACGTGTCGGTTTTTGGTGCGTTTTACGTTTCATCGTTGAGGGTATTTTCGTCATTTCTATGGTAAATAGGAATATTAAAGTAGTCGTGGAATCATCAAGTTGTTCTTCTTTCTCTGTTTTATTTATATAATTTTTTTCTTTACATGGCTCAAGTTAACTCTTTTGCCGGCGAATTTTGGAACTCCGGCAACTACATTCTCTAACGTACACAGAATTTTCTGTTTCTTATAATTTAAAAAGTTGTTTGAAGTTTTGGATTTGTTTAAATGGCTGAAGCTGAAGAAAATAGAGAAAAGAGGTGTTTTTCTACTATGCAGATGGATGTTTTTTCAAGAGATCTGTTGCATAAATTTATGAATGGAAACAACAATAAATTTCATGAAATTCCTAATGAGGAAGATGATTTGGAGCTGAGTTTGGGGCTTTCATTGAATGGAAGATTTGGGGTAGACCCTGAAAGGGCTAAGAGACTTAAACGCTCTTCTTCAATTTCTAACTTTGTGTTTTCCGGCGGGGATGAGAGTAATGGCCGTTGTTCATTCTCTGTTGGTCCGATTACGAGGACGTGTTCGTTGCCTGTTGAGGGTGAGGAGGAGTGCAGAAAAAGGAAGGAGTTGCAATCTCTGAGGCGTTTGGAGGCTAAAAGGAAGAGAATGGAGAAATTACAGAATGTTAGAGTGGTGAAGGATAAGGTTGATTTGGACGAACGTCCTGAAGAAAATGGTGGTCCAGTTGGGAATTCATTGCCTGTGTCACAAGGGTCTATGGCTTCTCAGGGAAGTGGTTCTTCAGGAATTTCTGATTTTGGGAGTCAACCCATTCAAGGTATCACCAATTTATTCTCCTTAATTAAATTCTGTACCTTTTTTGGGCATGTATGTTTAGATGTTTGGCCTTAGAATTCTCGAATTTATAGTCGTTACGGTATTTATTTGCCGATACTATTACTGTGTGTTTTGCCTGAATTTGCTTATTTGATATTGTTTGAGAAGATGCTTTTTCATTACCGTGTCTTGGACCATAGCACATGGCTACCTACTTGAAGCTATTTAAGGACTGAAAGGACGAATTCTTTTGAGTTAAACGATTAATAGATCCTGTGAAGGAATTAGGCATTCTAATGCAGCTTTTCATGAATTGATGTGACTTGCTAGACCTTATGTTTAACATTTCTGTTGAATTATGAAGTAAAAAGCGTAATTACAGCATGGGTTGTTACCTGATCTTCCTATCGGGGAGTTCATCGGTAGAGTGGATGCTCCTCATTAGGATAAAGATAATTCTTTTACTACTCTCCGTTAGGGATCTTGTAAACAGAGATTTTCAATAAGAATCTTGTTCTTCAATATCTAGTCTCGGTTATGGGGGAGGCGCGCTAAAAATGATTATTCCACAACCATTTTGTTCAGAAAATTTTGTGAGGGGAGAAACAGAATTTCCATAATTTGGGTTTCTATTTTTTAGAAGAAGTGAGATGGACAGATGGTTAGTTGCCAAAGGAATAAAAACTAAGACAGCTACCTGTACCTGGAATCCATTAGGAGCTTTTCTGTTGTTTTACCTGAATTCACTGTCCATCATTAATGTTGTTGGTGTTGTGGAATTCACTGCAACTTTTCCCTCATTCACATCCTAATATCTGATATTCCTTGAACTGATCGGACATGCCGATTTGGCCAAGAGTATTTTACATGAGGCCTTACTGTTGATACTGGGCTATATCACTTGTTTCCGGGGGGAAGACCCACCTGCAGCTTGCCGGGTGCTCAAGCTAAGTTGCGCGGACTCTTCACTTTTGATGCTGCACCCGTGTTGGATTCTCCAAAAATACACTACTTTTGGCGAATCCGACATGCACCCCTCGACATTTTTGAAGAGTCCAAGCAACATAGTGCTCAAGCACCCATTAATCCTGACATAATTTTGTACATTTATATAGGAACTTCTAAAATTATGGTTATAGCACCACCAACTGAACAAATAGTTCGCCGGGTGCTTTGGTTAGGTGTGGCTAAATTGTAAGTGCGTCTTTGGTGTCCTGAGTTTGATAATCAGGTGACGCAAATGCTCTTTTAGTAAAGTCATTTATTTGATACTCAGGTGATGCAAATGCTCTCTTATTAGTCATTATCTTTTCTGCTTCAAGTCAATTGTTTTCAATTTTTTCCCCTGATACACATTCTTCTTGCCTAAATTTTAGTGATTCTTATTCGTCTTTTCTTATTCTAGTTTGCAATTACAATTCCTCCTCTCTTTTTTTGTTGCTTTGGTTACTTTTACGTTGAGTTTTAAATTTGCTTTTATGTTTGTAAACTTTTTGGACAGAAAGAGAAAAAGAATCAGCTAACAAACATTTCTCTCGTTTTTTCCTAATGAAAATTTAGCAATTTGGTTAAGAAATCCTTGAGGCTAATTCTTTCCTTTTTTCCAGAAAAGTAGGAGTTTTTTTTAATCTAATGATACTATTAATGGTATTTTGTTCATTTTTTTAACCTCCTCGGTTAAATAATTGTGCACGTATAGCACTTGCACCAAGTGTAGCAACTTTATATTAACTAAACGAATACACAATCTTAAAATACTGGATCCGCCACCGCCATTGCATGTTACAGTAGTAGAATTTGAGTGTCCTTTGTTGGGATGACAAAATGTCTTTTTAGTAGAGTCTTATTTCCTATGTTTAAGCAGAATCTTATCTCTTCTTCGACACTATAAGTTCCAATGCAAACCAGCAGTTGCCTGCAGAGGAGTCTTATTGCCTTTGATTTGCTTTGCCTAGTCCGATGCGTCTTTTGGTTGAGTTTTATTTCCTATGCCGTAGAGAATTTGACCCCTCCTGCAACACTGTTTGTTCCAATTCAAAACAGCTACCGCTTGCAGAAGAGTTAAATTGCCTATATGTCCTTTGAGAGGGGTTCTAGTAGAATTTTATCCCTCCTTTGTCACCGCGTTTCCAACTCAAAGTAGCAACTAATTTTAGTGGTGAACGTATGTGCTTTCTCTTGATGCTCTAGCGTGATGTCCTCCGCGGGATCTCTCTAACACAATGTTTTTAGCGCTGTTAAGATTTGAAGTAAGCTTTGATTTCTGTATCGAGTCATCTGTCCTTGCAGGTGGTTGATAGATAGATTGTCTTCACTGTCTCTCTCTTGCGAATAAATTCTGGACGGGAAGGAACTGACCTATTTTCCAATCTTAACTATTGCAGGGCCAGGTGACAACAGTACTGGGGCAAATACTCCGGCTAGCATCAAGCCTTCAGATCATGAACGGAAACAGGTAGCTAAACCACCTAAAATCACAAGCGAAAAACCACCTAGCACATGTAATGGAAATGCTAGCAAGGAAGCAAAAGAAATGTTCAAAAACTACATGCTCAACATGCCTTGTGTTTCAACAATGGGCAATGGGCCAAATGGTAAGAAGATCGAAGGATTTCTGTATAGATATCAGAAGGGAGAGGAAGTGAAAATAATGTGCGTTTGTCATGGCAACTTTCTGTCGCCAGCTGAGTTTGTGAAGCATGCTGGTGGCGGTGATGTTGCGAATCCGTTGAAGCAAATTGTCGTCAATCCTTCACCTCTATTGAGATGATGCCAGCGGAATTCTATAATGGCGCTCGACACAGAAAAGGGGCAAAGCTTCAAGAATTCAGCTTTGCTATCATCGTTCATCTTCTTTTGTAACATGGACCAAGGTTCTTTTTTATTTTTCACTAGATAGTAGTAGTTTTTTGCGGAATATTGCATAATCAATGGGCAAGTTTATCCCCTTTCTGTGGGGAAAAAAATTTAAGAATTCCCATTGTCATTTATCTTTCAGTTATTCGTTATTTTGGAAGTCCACATTAATTTCCTGTACGGTGCAGTTGGTTCTGTTCTCATTCGATCAATTTCAACACAAAATGTGGCTTTTGAAGGGTGTAATATCAGCAAAGTCTAACAAAGCTTGCCCAGCTTCTGCTCTTAACTGATGCAGTTTCATGGTCTATGCGGCCTTTGTTTCTAACGATAACATTAGTAATTCCATGTAAAATATATTGGTCAACAATGATTTTTGTTCATATTTCCAGCTGTTCTTTTTATTTTTCAATGGAAGTCGGATGTATTCTTTTTGAATATTTTTTTAATCTTTATGGCCTATGGATCTTTAAAATGGAACAAAAGATGGGGGCTTGTTCCCAGAAAGCATACAAATTGATCAAGTATACTTTGTTCTGTTGCTAAGGCAGGTATTCCGGGAGCAGAATGAAGTGGTGGGACTTACTAAGCAGAAAGGGTTTAAGTGCACTGCCTTTTTGATAGTTCTTCCGGTGTTTATATAAACATTTCAGGAACTATGCACTCAAAAAAAAAGAGAGAGAAGGTGGTGCGGTAAGTAAGTAGTGGATGCATGATGTTTTTTTTTATCTTAATCAGAGGTTTCACATTTACGTCTAAAAATGGGGAATTGATAATTCTAGTTTTCAGTCAAAAATTGTTTAGCTAGATTTTCGGGGAACAATTTGGGTTTATATCCTTTAGGTGATTGTGTTAAAATATGCCTACTGTGATTTGTACGTATATATATGAATCTTGGAGAATGGTATCCGTCCCTCCTACGTCAAAGAAATAATGTTACACAACAATTTGGGCAGAAACACGAGGTAAAAGTAGAGAATGCATCTACTCTCTGTTGACTTGTCTTTTAATTTGCTCACATTATTGTGGTAGGTGTACCAACTAGAGTGTTAAAGTTGCTGTCAGACAAATATCTATGTGAATTGTCCCAACCTGAAATGTGTCATACCACCAACAAAATAAATACTATTAATGAAGTTACTGAAAACTGAAAACAATTGAATTAGAAGCAAAAATATTGAGTTCAATTTGCTTCTTTAATTTTTAAAGTTGGATCGTCAATCTTTTGGACTTCATAGGAGAAAGTCGGAAAAATTGACCATGATTCAATTCATTTTTAATAGTCACGAAATGATCATTTTAAGGTGTAATCTGAGATGAGAAAATTAAAAAGAAAATTGATCATTTCATAATGGATTGGAACGTATTTGTGTGTATGACCACTTAACGAACGTTCGATTGTTGGTTAAAAAGTGAATTATTCATGATAGTGAATTGAAGTTGCTATTTGGTTAAAATTAGCCTAACGAGTAGCATATTTGGTAGTATTGTAGTTGCTATTTTGTCACACATTACAATTTTTTATTATAATTACCAATTACAACCCCACATAATTGATCTATGGAGTTCATGTTTGAGCTAGTGAATATGAAATACCTATACCTTGCATAGCTAGTCCATGTATCACTGATATGTGTATTACTTTAATGAGCAATCAAAGGACCCTTTATTGTCTTACTCTTAGGAGTCGTTTAGTATGAGGTATAATTTCAGGATAAAATACATGATTATTTTATTTCGTGTTTGGTTGAATGTATTAGATAATTTTTGAATTATTTATCCCACCATTTATACCTTAATGATATACGTTATCTCATATACACAATGAAATATTTTATCTCAGAATAATTAATTCCGTAGCTATCCTTAGCCTAAGTCTATCTAATTGCCACGATAAGAGTTCGATTAAACAAAAATAAAATAAAATCCGAACATTCCGGAAATAGTTGAAAAATTGTCTGATACTTTGATGTTAAGACTCGTACTTAGTCGAAAGGAAACAAATAATATTAGATTAAAGTTAAACAAAAGAAATAAGTCACGTAAATCTTAATCTATTTGTAGAAAAGATTCACGTAGTGTGAATAATTTAATAAAATTAACAAAAGTAGAAATATATGCTTAACCGTTTGCACGTGATGATTATACTTTTGATAGGATATGACTTGTGGGCTTTATGTTGACAACAATATGTGTCTTTATACCTAAATCTAATGGCAGAAAATTTGTGTTTGTGATCTGCAAATCTTGGAAACTATTAATTGAATTGACATTAGAGCTACCTTTTACTTTCCGACAGGGACAAAAGTTTTGTAACAAATAAATGTTAGCTAATATTGGTAATTTTTGATAAATAGTGGTAATTTACTAATTTCTGACAATTTTACCTAATAAAGTTGACAACATATGAAGTCTAAATGTAGACAAATTCAAATATCTAAACTTTAGTGTGGCAGAAGAACATAACACAATAAATGGAGATGTAATTACTGGAATAATGGAGTAGTAACTACTAGAGATATAGCCATGCTAATTTCGTGTTTCTTTTATCTAACGTTGAAATGGAACATATTAGAACCAAATAATATAGAAATTGAATATTCTTAGCTAGTAAAATTAAATATTTATAAGGCATCCTAGTTGATCACGCAATACATAAATTAAACATGTATTAGTTACATAATTTCAAAATTACAAATTAAAAGTATTTTTATTCATAAATAACTTGATTCCTAACTAGTTGCTAAAACATTTATAACTTGTATAAAAATTAATATAAAAAAATTACTTTTTCACCGACTATCGAACGACCCTAAAAATATTATCGATGGTGTAGAGTATGAGTAATAAATCAAGTACTACTCCCTCTGTCTAACAATAACTGTCTACTTTTTCAGAAACTATAAATAGAATAGTAATTTTACTATATCAACCTTTTGAATATAATAAATACAATGGTAAATGACTATAAATAATAATAACTATAAATTAGAAATTAAATATAAAATTATTTATTGATTTCACAAAGTGAACAAGTATTATTGAACATCTCAAAATAATAGTAGTATATAATTATTGTTGGACGAAGAGAATATTTATTTATTTTTAAAATAAAAAACAAAAACGAACTAAACAAAGAAAGTTTAACGAACAAATTAAAAGGAAAGAAGTAGCAAATTTTTTTTTGATAGACGAGTGAGTGGGAAAAGAAAACGCATTGTCTTTGACCACACCACACCTCTACATTTGGGACAAAACTCTCCATCTTCACCTCCTTCTTCTTCTTCTGCTACTTGCTAAACCTTTGCTTGATCTTCTTCAACAACTACTTTTAGGGCCGCTAAAATTTTTTACTCCATTTCAATTGCATTATTAGGGCAAAGGATTCAATCAACCATTCCAGATCGAGCGGGCGAGCATTGATCGCATCTCGCCGTCTCTCACACTCGCTTGCCTCAGATCTGTCTCTCTTCTCATTCGCCTCTCGGAGCTTCTTCTAATCGTAAGCAGTTTCACTTCTATTTCTTCATTTTCGTTCACTTGACTCCCTCGCATTCAACCTGATTCACTTTTACCTCTCACTTAATTTATGATTTCTCTTTTTCTTTTAGTTTAAACTTTACGTGCTTCAGATGCCTGCATTATTGTTTTTTTTGTATTTGTACTTGTTTCCTTCATTTGTTCGTATGCTCTGTTTTAGTTCCGTACAGTACTTTATAGTTTTTTTTTTTTTTTGAGAATTTACTTATATGTTTACCTTGGATTGTAATCACTATTCAGCATCGGGAAAATGCTGATGGTTGATAATTTGAGACTGCTGTTTTCGGCTCGCTGTGCTGTTGACTATCATTAGTTGTTTGAAATAAATTACTAGCTTTTAAGTTTCACTTACAGAGAGTCGGAAAAGAGTTTCAAGTTGAAGTTGAGGTTGCTATCATTTTTTTTCTGTAAATTTCTACATTTCATGCTCAATGTGTGCCATGCTCAAGAGTTACTGCAACCATCTTCATTGAAGCTATAAAAAACAGTATTATGTGTGTAATTATATTACTCAAGCTGCTAATTACTCTCTGTACTAACAGACTCGACGCTTCTTAAACCCTGGCTAGCCTCTACTCCATAGCTGTCTCTGCATGTTCTTGAGGTAACCAGACTTTGATGGATAATTTTGTTATTTTGCATTTCATGAACTGACCAGATGACATTATGCATTATGCCTCTGATCTTCTATTTGTTCATAGCTAACCATTGACTGAATACGGACACACACAAAAAAGGGTATATAATGGTTGCTTTTGCAGTAATTCTGTTTTTTCCCATGTCATACATGTTTGCTCTTCATCATGAAATGAGTTTCTTCGCTTCTGGTGGAAGTGTTAGTCCTGCTTTATCTGACGAAATTGTTCTAATTGTTTTGTCAATAATGAATGAATAGTTCTTATTATAATTTTTTTAATGAAAACGTTCCTCACTTTTATCATATATTTCCAGATTCTACCAATCCCTGTTATGACAACAGCGTATTCATAAACAGACTTGGCTCATCATACATCATCTTTTAATGAATAAACAGCAGTTGAATTGAAGGTGTACCTCTTATCAGCAAACATATTGCGGATTTTTGTTACTCAATTTTTGGATTGGTGGGCATCTCTTAGATTTTTAGCTAGGTTGGGAACCGGCTAGCAAAGCACAAAGTGGAGAGAAGAAAAGATGATGGTCAGCAAACAACTTGTGTTGACGTATATATATCTCCTTGTCTATATAGTGCTATCCTCGGGAGTTATTTTGTACAACAAGGTATATTTTTTTCTATAATGTTCTGTGAGATTCTTTGGCTTCAATTTTTTTTTGGTATGATCACTGTTTGTTGGTTAGGTTATTCTTATATTCTACATTTTCAACTCAATAGAACATGTTCAGAACTTAAAAGGGACAAATAAGATTAACATTGTGGTTCAGGCAACCTATGTGGTGGACAACCAAAAGTGACAAGCTGTTATCACATCTATAAAAAAAATGACAAGCTGTTCTGATTTACTTCCTCTAGCTCCGAAGGAGCAATTAATTTAAGTCCGCATGTTGTTAGCTTCTTGGTTGAGGAAGTCAGGAAGAAGAGTACGGGAATTTTTTATCAAGCCATTTTCTATCCATAATCAGCTTGTTCAATCACTCTAGATTGAATAAAAATTAGAAAATAGTTTCTTATGTTCCATCCAATCACACCAAACAACATGAATGGAAGAGAAACATCTTGGTGGGGAACCTACCACACTGTGAGTAATAATCCAGTTGTGGCTTTTGATTTGAAAACCAATGACATTGGCTGATGGTTCAATATACCATACGTGTTTGGTCTATGGATCATTGAAAGATAGACATTGTTCTAAAATCATGGTTATTGAAGATGCTAAATGGGGAGTCATTCTCGGCATATTAGAATAGAGGTTTTAACTTAAATAATATAATACTAAAGCAGTAGTTGTTCACTTAAAAGATATAGAGGACAGGTTTCCCTCTAACCTTTCCACTTGTGGGATTTCACAGGGTATGTTGTTGTTGTTTCCCTCTAACCTTTAGTATTATAGCATTTTCCCCAAATTCAAAGATAGTACCCTTTATCTTCTTTTAAAGATACTTGTTGCATCTCAAATTTTCAGAACTGTAGAAACCTCATCCATTAACATCAATGTTAAGATTGAAAGCACTTGTTTATTTACTCCTTTCTTTGTTTTCTTTTTTCTCCCTTTTTCCTCTTTTTCTCCTCTTTTTTCTTCCCCCCTCGACTTACCCTTTTAAAGTTCGTTAGGTTTTGGGTCCAATTATGTTTCTGCTTTCGCCGGGTAAGTTGCGGGGAAAACGGACCGACTAACATTTTAGAGCTTCAGTTTTTTGGTAACTGGTTTAGGAGGGCGTGGAAAGGGAGATGTAAAAGAGAAATGATAGATGGTATTGGGAAACCATGCTCCAGGATAAGCAATGTGTTACTAACTTCCACTCTCTCACTCTCATTGTTCTTTTGTTGTATGGTGTTTTTCTTTCTTTCTGCACTTTATGCATTGTTGTTTTAGGAAAAAAAACAATACTGCTGCTCAATTTATTTTCTGTATCATTCCAGTTATATTCTTAATCTTGTCAGTGCCATTTATAAGAGTTAATGATTCTTGTTCTGGTTTTTTTTGGCAGTGGGTACTCTCACCAAAATATTTCAATTTCCCATTACCAATAACACTTACCATGATTCATATGGGCTTCTCAGGCTTAGTAGCTTTCCTTCTTATCCGTGTCTTCAAGGTATTGTATTGTTATTGGTAATTACAGTGTTATTTTTCTTGCAGCACTTCACTTTCTGCTTCTCGATGACAACTTCTTGCTTATCTATTAATTGTTGTTGACCTTGTTGTAGAAGTGTTCTCTTATTTGGATCTTTATGCGTCATTTTAATTTTACCAGTGGTGCGAATTTTGAAGCGACTCATCACATCGCATGTTAATTTTCAACCTTTGTTACTTTTGTGCTTTTGATGCGATCTTTGTCTCTGGGCTTGCTTCTGAGTGGAGCAGTTTCTATTTAGTGATTGATCGCGTTCTTTAACCCCTTGAGGCCTGAGGAGAGGTTTCTGCGGTGGTTCTTTTTTTTTTTTTGATAATTGTGGCGTCTGGGCCAACTTACGCGCTCCTCGACTAATTCCATGAGGTACCTGCTATCTCCCACCAGTAGAGTTACCGGGTAACTCTAAAATATCTGCGGTTATTCTGAAGAACCACTTGTAGAATTCCTCATTTTAGACGCCCAGTTGGGCCCTGTGGAGAGTTCTCAGCAGATAAATTGATTTGTATATTTGTTCATGTTTAGATATCTAATTTGGCATTTGGCTGTCTTTAGCTTCTGAATTTTGATCACGGCTCACTTTTCATCTACTGGAGGGGAAACTAATTTATATAGTGCACAGTTTTTCATTCCATTTGATTTATAAGACAAGGGATCAACTGATTTTCTTCCATCCATGTTAATTTTCTGCAGGTTGTATCTCCTGTCAAAATGACGTTTGAAATGTAAGCATTTGGTCCTTTGCATCCACATTGCCTTCAGATGTAATGATGTATGTTATCTTATTTTACTATTTATTGCTGAATCTGCAGATATGCGACGTGTGTGATTCCCATTAGTGCTTTCTTTGCATCCAGTCTTTGGTAAGATTCTACTTTGAGGAACTGAAAGGCTTGCTTGCCTTTGGTTAGAATGTTCAATTGCATTTTCTAAGGTATTATGTGACCTCATAATTAGTAAATGGTTCAATGATGGGTTGGCATGAAACTTGTGATAAAAATGAATTAGTTATGAATGCATGTTTGTAATCATTGAGAATTGACCTTTAACCGATTATGAAGATCTAATGCCTAATGATCATGCACTAACAACGAAACCATTTATACCGTTGAATCTAAATCTAACCTAAACAAGTATTTTAATGTGATATTATTGTTATCTGCTCTTATGTTAAAAGAAAGATCTGTTAGATTCGCATAAATTTTTTTCATCATACATCTGTCTTGGAACTAACTAATAGAAAGCTGAAAAAGAAGAAGAAAAGAATGTATTCTACTGTTCCTGTTTCTAATGATGCAGGACACTTGACCTTTTTTGGTGATCTGATGATTTGTGTTTTAAATTTCCAAGCTTGTTTACCTTTGGTTAGAATGTTCAATTGCATTTGAACTAGTCTTGAGCCAAATTAAGCATCTATATAACCTTGTATGTCATCTGTTACAGTGGTTTTATTGTTTGGTTTCAAGAATATTGCCAAATGCTTTTTCTTTGTTGACTAATTGTCTCGTAGAAGTAGTTGTTTTGCTATGACTGAGGAAGAATTTGGCTGGTTAAATTTCCTTTCTTCTCCATGACACTTTCCACTTCTCTGGGAAAGTAGAGGAGGAATTATAGTGGTTAAACTATGAGAATTGGGGTGATAAGAAAACGTGGGACGCTTTCGTGCATAATTAACATTCTTTGGTTTGGTAGGGTATATTGTTGGTTTGGCTGGGCAATTGATGTTTTCCACGTACTTGGTCTCCTTGTTTGTCAAAAAAATATTTTCTTTGGGGAGTGTTTTCCCATTTGCTTCAGGTTCTATATGTTTCATTGCTCACATTAATATGAGGTTCTCATAATTATGTTTCTTAAAAAAGCTTATGTTTTTTTTTGTTTGAACATTGGTAAAATTAGCTTATGTTTGTTTTATTGCAGGTTTGGAAACACAGCTTATCTGTTCATTTCTGTAGCCTTTATCCAGATGCTTAAAGCTCTAAGTATGCCTGGGTAACACTTTTCTATGTCTGTATCCTTTGTTTGCAAATGTACTGATTGGAGCTTTGTGTTGAAAATACAGTGCCAGTTGCCACCTTTGTCATGGCTGTTATTTGTGGAACTGACAAGTTAAGATGCGATTTATTCCTGAACATGCTGTTGGTCAGCGTCGGTGTTGTAGTTTCATCTTATGGAGAAATTCACTTCAACATAGTTGGTACAGTTTATCAGGTCACTGGAATATTTGCTGAGGCGCTTAGGCTGGTCTTAACTCAAGTTCTGCTTCAGAAGAAGGGACTAACTCTCAATCCTATCACCAGCCTATATTACATAGCTCCATGCAGGTATGTAATAGATGATCCTATCTCATTGAGTTGAGTTATTTCCTCTCATGTGGTGCAGTTGAATAGTTGTCCTATGTTGAGCTCTATATGATTCCAGTTAGATCTTACTTCTTTAAAAAAGAAAAAAAAGAGATTCCACTTAGATCTCGGTTTTTAATGATTCCAAACCTCCCACCTTTCTCATTCTCACTAGGGAGAAAGGGAGAAAAGTAAATCGAGAACACATACAATTGGAAACCTTTTCCATACATTTGATTCCTGCCATAAATGTACCTTTCGGGATGGACTTGACCTACTTTTTCATCTTTTTGTTCTTTAGAGTGCTCATCATTTCATGACATTATGACTGCAATGTACCTCAGATCAACTTACTGCTGATATTAAAACTTGAAAGAGGCACTTCTATATCTCATTTTTGTTAAATTTATCGTTAGTTTCAAATCGCTTGAGAGTATGTCCTTCTAAATGTTATAGCTCCAGCTGGAAGAGTGTAACCACACATCTCTTTCTCGTGGAATTCTGACATACATAATTATACTTTTTTGGGAACAAGTGGCCAGACTTATATTTCCGTTAGCATGTAGTCATGTGTTTAGCTGTGTCCTGCATCTGTCATGACGTATTAGTTATTACTGTGTCCTGGCTGGTCTGATGAAGTCAAAATAGGTAGAAATAATGCTAGGGGGATTAGTATTTGGTTGCTAGTTCATTTATGGAAAATTTGTTCTCTGCACACATAGATAGACACATACTCTGCTATGTATTTGCTCCTCTCTTTAGTTTTGTTTATCTCACTTGGCGAGAGATTTTCTGTAAGAGGCAATTGCTGCTATATGTCACCTGAATCTGATAATAAGCAAGTATGAGAGTTATCTCTGTATTCTGAATTTCTGTTTTTATTTGGTTTTGGAGTCTCATGCAAGTGCGTCCGTACTATTTCTTGGGGTTGCTTATGATCACATGTTTCAACGTGCAGCTTTGTCTTTCTCTTTGTCCCATGGTATCTTCTGGAGAAGCCTGAGATGGAAGTCTCACAAATTCAATTCAACTTCTGGATTTTCTTTTCAAATGCACTTTGTGCTCTTGCTCTGAATTTCTCAATTTTCTTAGTGATTGGTAGAACCGGTGCTGTAACCATCCGAGTTGCCGGTGTCTTGAAAGATTGGATACTTATTGCCCTTTCAACACTAATTTTTCCAGAGTCGACAATAACCACACTTAATATTACAGGCTATGCCATTGGTAAGCTTCATGTTTCTTCTTATTTATGGGAGCTTTGTGCCATCAAACATCTTACTAAAATATTTCTGTTTTTGTATAGCATTATGTGGTGTTGTGATGTATAACTACTTGAAGATCAAGGATGTTCGAGCTGTTCAACTTCCTGTAGATAGTGTTTCTGATCGAATAGCTAAGGTTTGATCTAATGACTTTCAAGTTTCGATTTCAGAATTTGCATTATTTTTTTCGAGTTTGGTGTTCTTATTCTTTATTCATCACTTCCTTCTTGTTATCAATTTTCCCCAAAAGGAACATCAGCATATGATGATCCATACTTCTTTTGTTCTTCGGGATCCCCAGTTTCCAGTTTGAAAATAATTCTAGCGTGTCTAGAAAAGAGCTACCTAATAAAGAGAAGAAGAAATAAGACAGGAGCTAGAGAATAAGCTAAACATATAATCTACAGTTATTATTTTTAACATAATTTGAGCTTGCATGGTTGCTTAATTATATGTCTCTGTTCATCATGGAATCTTTAGCTTGCATGCAGACAAAATTTCTAGTAAAGATGGATTTTATAGCAGGCAGTGCCAAAAAAATTTCCTTTATGCAATTTGCCTCTGACAGGAACTTAAAATGGAGAAGAAGTCATCCGATCTGTATGTACCAGACGATATTGTTAGGAACAGTGGAGGAAAAGGTTCAAGGAATGGGTCTCCAGATTCAATTGTGGATGAGGAAGCACCCTTTATTCCTTCAAGTAGGATCTCTCATCTTGGGCGAAGCCCACTTAGCAGCTATTCACCATGAGAACCGTTAATTCTATAAATGTCATTTTGGGTTCATTTGTTAGAATCACAGTATCAAGCAGATTGATGAGAGCGGGGTCTTGTTCATACACCCTCCACCATTTTGGTAAGAATTGCATTTCTTTGCAGAGTACCACCGCCATTAACATTGCTACTAGTTATTTATTGTAATATTGTTTTAGGCTCGTCATATTCAATGAAATATTGATTTTTTAACATCACATGATACTCTCAACCCCACTAAGGTAGTTTGTATGCTTATGCACGGCATCCATAGTTGAGTTAACTTTTAATATGCCTTGGCAAAGAAAATCTTGATCATAGATTTTAGCTGAGGCAACTTTCTGGGACTGGTGTAGAAATTGACAGTACTTCAGTTTTTTTCTTTTACGGTTTTCTGATATCTAAACTGATTCATGGATCCAATTCTTTTCTTTGTTTGCTGAGAGACTAAGTAATTGCTAATCTGGGTTAACCTATAATGTGTAATTTTACCTTTGCCATTCATCTATTCTATTTATTATTGTACCAGTTATCCTCTGTTGGATACCACGAAGAAAGTCGATGGTAGATATTTAAATGAAAAGCAACAATCAGCTTGCGTAACATTTTTAATTTTTTTTAAAGTGGCTACGACCGTTAATATTTCATAGCACTCACGTGATTTTTTTTTTCCAGCTAACGTTATAAGCTGACCAAATTTGAATTGGCCTTGCAGTTTCAAAAGTGATTTTGTAGCTAATTACAAATGTTTTTTTTTAATAACATGACTCTTTGCAGAAAAAATTGTGAAAAATAGTATTGGAGATTTGTGAATGAAACACATGAGATAACTATAGAGTCATTTTTTTCTGTTCAAATTATATTAGTGGGAATGGAAGATCATTTCCTTCTCTTTTCAGTATATCCTTAATCCTAATATGATCATTCCAAATACAGATGCTCCGCGATGAGTATAGCAATATGAATGTATGTACTTGCACTGTTCTAAAAATCTCTGTTCCGATTATTTAGTAAGAATGCTGAGTAAGGGTATATTGAATGTATAGAGTTAAATTTAAATTGTATAGACCAAATGACATGTACAAATATAGCAACAAGAAAGCTACTTAAAAAATCCGTTTTTAAGTAAAAGATTCATATAGTCGGACTATTATTTCATACATTTGATGATCCAAAACGCCACACAGTAAAGTCAAATAGATGATTCATATACATATCCAATGTATTGGCAAAAATATAACGAAAATGAGAATTATGTAACTGAACACGGGGCAAGCAATAGAAAAAATTACAATCATAGATTTGTTCGACCACCAGGTTAATTCCGAATCTATCTAATTTGCACCGGATGGAGTTAGTCAAGGACATTCTATCCAAAGACTTGTTCGGCCATCAGAGAATCAACTTAGTTCCGAATCTATCTTATTTGCACCGGATTACGGATAGTAAGGTCTCAAAATGATCCATCCGCTTAGGTAAAAGATAAAACTCAAACAACGATCAGATTTTGGAGATATTCAGAGTTTCATTGAATTCCATTAAATGTGCACGATCTTACCCATGTAACAATCGAAATGGGCGAGAATTACGAAAATAGTTATCAACACATAAACATATAAATTTCTTCTCTTGCACACTATTGTAGGTATCAGAATTCGGTTGATTTTTTTATATAATTTTTTTCTAAGAGCTCCCATAATTTCTGTACCTTGGTTACTCAAATCCATAACATCATGTTAGGAGGTGGAAAATGCTTACCATCTGAATAACTCTTTTTTATCTCGAAATTCACGTGATTACATACGACTCTACACATGTTTTTTTTTTGTTAGTTTTCACTATTTATCAAGTGTTTTGAGACCTAAACAAGATTTTCTATTTCACTTAGGTCAAATTGATTATCTGTTCAATTGTTTTCAGCTAATCATTATTTCTATATTTGCCTTTTCAAGGGTTAATAATAATTGAATTAGTTACGTTGCATGTGACTTAATTATTAAATAATTTATCTCGTTAACAAAATAAATGAATTTTAAGCTAAACATTCAACAGTTATTTATGGTAACATATCTAATTGCAAGTCAATTCAAACTAATCCCCAGAAGGAAATTGAATCTAATTGCAAGTCAATTCAAATTAATCCCCAAAAGGAAATTGATTTAATAGATTTCTCAAACAGAAATGGATAAAAAAGGAAATCGATTTAAGAGATATCCACAAGAGAAATGGGGAAAAATGAAAATTGATTTAATATATTTCCCAAAGAGAAATAGGAAAAAAAGGAAATTAATTTAATAGATTTCTCAAAGAAAAAATAGGGAAGAAGATTTAAACGTTTGCAAACAATATAAAAGTAGATATAACCGAATCAATTAAGCTACTAAGATCATCCTTTTTAACTTATAACCTTGCTCTGTAATCCTTTTTTTCGTCTCGTTTTTTCAAAAAGATGGAAAATGCGCAGAACAAAAAAGTGATAGAGGGAGCAGTTCAAAATCAGGCTGTGCAAGTACCAAATGCGATGGCCGGAGACGGATTGAAGCCTGGTTTTCCCGGTGAAGCAATGGCGGAAACGCCGTATGCGGCAGCAAAAACGTCAGTGTGGTGGGATATAGAAAATTGTCAGGTGCCTAGGGGATGTGACCCCCATGGAATCGCTCAGAATATAAACACAGCATTAATGAATATGAACTATCATGGACTAGTCACCATTTCCGCCTATGGAGACAGCAATGGCATTCCCTCCTTCATTCAACGTGCCCTCTCTAATACTGGAATCGCTCTCAATCACGTCCCAGCCGGTATAGTAACAAACCTTCTTCAATTTTTGCTTCATTTGCTACGAAATAGTGGAATAAAGTTGGTTTTCTTAACCAGAGGTCTATTGAAAATAGTCTCTTTACATGGATAAGATCTGTGTACACCTGCTCTCCTCTGAGAAATTTAATAGCGAGCTGTACTAGCTTAATCTTGCTTGGGATTTGTAGTTGTTGGTTACATCATTTTTTAGTGTTTGCAAGTCAAGTGCAAATTAACTCATTTAATTTTGTTTGATGAATTAATACAGGGGTTAAGGATGCTAGTGATAAGAAGATTTTAGTGGATATGCTATTTTGGGCAGTGGACAATCCTGCACCTGCCAATTATATGCTCATTTCAGGAAGCGCGGATTTCTCTTATGCCATTCATCAGTTACGGATGAGGAGATATAACATTCTTCTAGCACAACCTTTTAATAATGCTTCTCCTGCTCTTGCTCCTGCTGCAACGAATGTCTGGCAATGGACAACCCTTGCTGCTGGAAAATCTCAACGAGAACTTGCTTTTCGTAATACCAACACATTACGTCAATATTATATACCGATTCCAATTTCTAAACCTACATCAGCAAACCAACCTGCTTATTCCAATGCCAATGCTAATGCTAATACTTCCAAAGCCCAAAGTTTATTTAATCCTGGACGTTATTTTGATACTCCTAAAACTATTTACGTACCTAAGAACTCGAATCAACTGACTACGACCAGCATGTCAGGTACGCCAGCTATAGTTGAAGAAGCTAGTAGTATCAATTACCCACGCGCACCAGATGTTGCACCGGTGCTGTTTGCACCACATCTTTTTTTCACCAAGTCTGATAGATCAGAGAAGCACAACAGTTAAATTGAAGAAACAAGTAGCAGCTGTTGCCCACGCTCACAAACGGCTGAACCACATCTTTTGTTTGCAAAGTCTGATAGTTCAAATGTGAAATTAGGTTTTGGGCTTAACTCAGACTTCAAAAACTAAGTTAAAGTGAGGAGAATTACTCAAGCCTCCCATCTCATTAATCACCAATGTGAGACACTCATAGTAATACAGAGAGAGGATTAGAAGTGTAAGAGAGAATATCTCATTTCTATATTTCGTGTATTGAATGATGTGTTGAATATGTGTATGTACACACAGTTAGTTAACGGACTCTTTAACTTACTTTTGGAATAATTCTTCACTAACTACTTAACTTACTAATTTTAGCTAATGACTCATATCATCAATTACACAGTTATCCTCTAAGACATAGCTTTTAGCTAGTTTTGAGATCACTAATATTAACAAAATACCAAAATAAAAAGGAGCTAAAAGATATGCAGTTTCAAAAGTGATTCATTCCGCTTAGAGATTTAGAGCGTGTTTGGATTGGCTTAAAAGTTGGTCAAATCTACTTTTAAAATAGTTTTGTAGTTGTTAATTACAAATGTTATTTAATTACCTCACTATTTTTACTGAAATTTGCGAAAAACATTATTGAAGATCTATGAATAAAACACATGAGATATCCTTCTTCCTTATATGATCATTCCAAATGCAGATGCTCTGCGATGAGTATAGCTTCAAATTAATTTATATGAATATACTTACACTGTTATAAAAATCTACGTTTCGATCATTTTTTAGGATGTATTTGAGTAAGGTATATTAAATGTAAAAAATTAAATTTAAATTGTTTAGACCAAATGACATGGACCAATATCACAGCACTAAAGCTACTAAAAAATTCATTTCTAAGTAAAAGATTATATTATTACGAAACAGACAGTTATCAACATTTTTTTTGGTTAGTTTTCACTATTCATCAAATGTTTTGAGCAACTTGATAAAAAGATTTCTATTCTCAATTTGATCATCCGTTCAATTGTTTTCATAATACGGTAAAACCTCACGAAATTGATATAAGTGAGACCATGAAATATTATTATTCTGTAGAAATATTATTTAATTAATAAATTAATATTATTAATTTAAAGAGTACTTTGAGATTCAATGAAGGTTAATTTTGATTATATTAGAATCATTGTATTTTACTAATTTATGTATCATACTTATTGAATTCACATAAAAATAAATTCATTATACGCAAAGTACAATGAATATATCAAAATCATTGTATCTTCCTAAATTGTGATTTGTTGAATTCATATAAAAATAAATTCATTATACATAAAGTATGATATATGTGTATGTTCATTGTAATATATTTTTTTGTTAAATGATTCATTGTAAAATAAATTCAATGATTCATTGTAAAAATAAATTCATCATGTATAATGTTCATTGTTTCTTAATAATAAAATATTATTCATAGTATATTTACTTAACACATTCAATGAATGATGGTGAGAGAATAAACTATATAAGCAATAAAATCATATTTCAATAAGTTGTCTTAGATATATTTGTACTTTTATAGAATTATTAATTTATAATATTAATAGAACCATATATTTATACAAAAGTTTTCTGAAAATATATTATCTTATCTAAGTTGGAACGGGAGGAAAATATTATGTTAGAGAAATCATTAATTTAGTGAGGTATATATTATACCATTATTTCTATATTTGCCTTATCAGATTCAGGGATTAACAATGTTTGAATTAGTTAAGTTGCATGCGACTGTTTTGACAATATAAATGAATTTTAAGCAAAACATTCAATAGCTATTTGTGGAAACATATCTAATTGCAAGTCAATTCAAACTAATCCCAAAAGGAAATAGATTTACTAGATTTTTTAAACAGAAATGGGAAAAAAAGGAAATTGATTTATTATATTTCCGAAAGAGAAATGGGAAAAAAAGGAAATTGATTGAAATTATTCAATAGATTTCCCAAAAGAGAAATGGTGAAAGTATATTTAAATGTTCAGGAATAACATGAGATTACCATCAACTTTAGCTACTAAGATTAAGGTTATCGTTTGATTGATAACCTACTCTCTACTCTTTACTCTTTAGTCGCTTTTTTTCCCTCTCGTTTCTTCAAAAACATGGAAAACGCGCAGCTCAAAAAAGTGATAGCGGGAGCAGTTCAAATTCAGCCTGTGCAAGTGTCAAGAGCGATGACCGGAGACGGATTGATGCCGGGTTTTTCCTGCGGAACAGCTGCGGAAACATCGTACGCGGCAGCAAAAACGTCGGTGTGGTGGGATATAGAAAACTGTCAGGTACCCAGGGGATGTGACGCCCATAGAATCGCTCAGAATATAAACACGGCATTAATGAAGATGAACTATCATGGACCAGTCACCATTTCCGCCTATGGTGACACCAATATCATTCCCTCGTCCATTCAAGGAGCCCTCTCTACTACTGGAATCAGCCTCAATCACGTCCCAGCCGGTATAGTAACAATCAGTCTTTTAAATTGAGATTAGTTTAAATTGGTAGTTGTTAGTTACCTCATTCTTTAGTGCAAATTCATTCATTAATTTTGTTTGATAAATTACAGTGACTAAGGATGCTAGTGATAAGAAAATTTTGGTGGATATGATATTTTGGGCAGTGGACAATCCTGCACCTGCCAATTATTTGCTTATTTCAGGAGATGGGGATTTCTCCAATGCCATTCATCAGTTGCGGATGAGGAAATATAATATTCTTCTAGCACAACCTGTTTATGCTTCTCCTGCTCTTGCTGTTGCTGCCACAAATGTATGGCAATGGACAAGCCTTGCTGCTGGAGGATCTCCACGAGGACTTCCTTTTCGTACCAACACATTACCTCAAAATTATATACCAACTCCAATTTCTAAACCTTAATTAGCGAACCAACCTGCTTATTCCAATATCAATACCAATGCTAATGCTTCCAGGGCCCAAAGTTTATCTAATCCTGGATGCTATTTTGATACAAAAACTAAAGCTATTTATGTACCTAAGAACTCCAATCAACTGACTATGGCCGGCACGCCAAGTAGACCAGCTATAGTTGTAGAAACTAGTAGCAGGTATTGCCCACGCGCACCAGCTGTTGCACCAGTGCAGTTTGTACCACATCTTTTTTTCGCAAAGTCTGATAGTTCAGAGAACCACAACAGTAAATTCATAGAAAATAAACCTGCTCAGCGTACTCAATCCCAACCTTTTCTCGTTCCAGATAACTTTGTGAAATTGAACTCTTGCCAGGACCCCCTGCTTCAACGACCTGAAGATTCTGCTGATTTCTCTACACCATTTGTACATAATCCTAACGCTGGCATGGGTAATTTATCTGATAGCCCCATTAACTTATATTACACTCCTAATTTTTTATTGACAAAATAAGTAAGTATTGTGATCGAAACAGAAATTTACTAAGCCAGTTAGTTTCTTGAGGCAACTAATGGTGGTAATTTTCTTGCAGGTAGGGGTGATTTATGTGGTTCTATGAACAAGGCTGATGTACGTCCTGAGTTCTCCTTCCTTCCACCCTCATCGGGTGTTTCTAAATCTGTCTGTGGTAATTTAGATTTGGATCTCCAGCTGCCTGAACACATTCAAAGTCTTATAAGGGTCATATTTAATTCGTTGAACACTTTGAGGTTCGAGAAAATTTTGCCTACCAAAGAAAACCTTGGTTATTGTATACATTATAGTAACCCTGAATATCCTCATACTGATGTTACAGTAGCCTTAAATACTGCACTAGAGCAACAGATGATATTAAAGTTAGGACTCGTTAATTTTGAGTTATATGTTAGTAGGACTGCAAGGATTTGGAAATGTGTGAATCCACTTGGTGGCAATCCTAACCAGTATAAGGATGCAACTTGGAATGCGATTGAGGAATTTCTTTGTTCAACTGTTGGACATTCAGCGATAGCAGCATCTGAATGCAGGTAAACAATTTATGCTGCATGGCTTTTAATGATTCTCAGAGTTTTTTTCTCATGTTCTGTCTGTCTTCCAGGTATGAAGCCGCTTTGATTCTTAGAAATGCATGCCTCAAAAACCTTACATTGGCTGAAGTACTTCAAATCCTGAATATGATTATCACTCTGAAGGGTTGGATCAAAACTCACTCTGAGTGGCAACCAATTACTATCACTCTTCCAGCAACTAATAATGATAAGGATACCAGAACAGGTACCTAGTTGAGAGATCTCTTTCAGTAGTTTACCATGTCATAGTCATGACATATGTTTTCAGAAATGGATCAGATATCTTGGAGTTACGCATTTTAAAAGAAGTTCAATTTCATATAAGACTGTATGCTCAGTGCCAACTTGATGACGACATATATAGGAGCGAGATCTCTTTTACTTTTGTGGACTTCTTATGTATGTTTTGTATATATTTGATTCACAATCTTCAAGAATGTATAGAGGAAAATTGTATCCATCCCTGCTACGTCAAAAAAATAATATATAAATTCGTCTTTTGGCCAGAAACACAATCAACTCTCCGTGGACTTCTCTTTTAATTTGCTAACATTATTGTTAGTAGGTGTACCAACTATGATTGTTAAAGTAGCTGCAGATAAGTATCTATGTGAATTGTCCCAACCTGAAATGTGTCATACCAGGAAAAAATAGCTGAAAGGTGAAAACTATTGATTTAGACGCAAAAATATTGTGTTCAATTTGCTTTTGTGTTTTTTAAAGTTGAATCTTTAGTCCGAGATAATTTTTTTTAAAAGAAACAAATTGTTTCATAACAGATTGGAACGTTAATACATGAACACCTAGGGGTGTTTGATACTTGGGTTAGAAGTGAACTATTCATGTATTAAAATCAACATAACTAGCACCATGTTTGGTAATGTTTTAATTACTATTTATAAAATTCATCACACGAAGTACAATGTTTGGTTATAATTACCAATTACAATCCCACATAGTTATTGAAGTCTCATGCAAGTGCCTCCATACTGTTTCTTGCAAGTGCCTTCGTACTGTTTCTTGGGGTTACTTATGATCATATGTTTCAACATGCAGCTTTATCTTTCTCTTTGTCCCGTGTCTTCTGGAGAAGCCTGAGATCGAAGTCTCACAAATTCAATTCAACTTCTGGAATTTCTTTTTAAATTCCCTCTGTGCTTTTGCTCCAAATTTCTCAATTTTCTTAGTGAGTGGTAGAACTGGTGCTGTAACCATTTAAGTTGCCGGTGTATTGAAAGTGTGGATACTTATTGCCCTTTCAACTCTTATTGTCCCAGAGTCGACAATAACCACTCTTAATATTGTAGGTTTATGCCATTGGTAAGCTTAGTATTTCTTCCTTTTTATGTCCTATGGGAGCTTTATGCATGCCATCAAACATCTTACTAAATAATTCTGTTTTTGTGTAGCATTATGTGGTGTTGTGATGTATAACTACTTGAAGATCAAGGATGTTCGAGCTGTTCAACTTCCTATAGATAGGAATAGCTAAGGTCTGATCTAATGACTTTCAAGTTTCGATTTCAGAATTTGCATTTTTATTTCTGAGTTTGTGTTTATAATTCTTTATTCATCACTTCCTTCTTTTTTCTTTTTTCTCAATTTTCCCCAAAAGGAACATCTGCTTATGATGATCCATGCTTCTTTTATTCCTTTGGAAGCCCCAATATCCAACTATGAAAAGCTTTCTAGCGTGTCTAGAAAAGAGTTGCCTAATAAAGGGAACACGGGATAAGACAGGAGCTCGAGAACAAGCTAAACAGCTAATCAACAATTATTCGTTTTAACATGATTTGAGCTTGCATGGCTGCTTAATTATGCATATCTCTGTTCATCATTGAATCTTATCTTGCATGCAAAAAGAATATAAAAATTCTAGTACAAATGGGATTTTATTGCAAGCAGTGCCAAAAATTTCTTTTCTGCACTTTGTCTCTGACAGGAGCTTAAGATGGAGAAGAAGTCATCTGATCCATTTGATTAACAGGTGTTAAGGATGCTTGGGATAAGACAGTTTTGGTGGATATGCTATTTTGGGCAACGGACAATCCTGCACCTGCCAATTATTTGCTCATTTCAGGAGATAGGGATTTCTCCAATGCCATTGATCAGTTACGGATTAGTAGATATAATATTATTCTAGCACAACCTTTTATAGCAAACCAACCTGCTTATTCCAATGCCCATGCCATGTACCAATACCAATGCTAATGCATCCGGGCTCTAAGCTTATCTAATCCTGGATGCTATTTTGATACTAGTAAAGTGAAAACAAGTTGATTTTGAGCTATATGTTGGTTTTGGAATTGTGAGAATCCAATTGGTGGCTATCCTAACAAGTATCAGGATGCAACTTGGAATGTTATTGAGAAATTTCTTTGTTCAACTGTTGGACGTTCAGCAATAGCAGCATCTGAATGCATGTAAACAATTTATGTTGCATGGTTTTTAATGATTCTCAAGAGTTTTTACTCATGTTCTGTCTACCTTCCTGGTATGAAGTCGCTTTGATTCTTAGAAACGCATGCCTTAAAGACCTTACATTGAGTGTAGTAATTCAAATCCTGAATATGATTTTCACTCTGGAAGTGTTGGATTAAAACTCATTCCGACTGACAACCAATTACTGTCACTCTTCGAGAAACTAATAATGATAAGTATACCAGAACAGGTACCTAGTTGAGAGATCTCTCTTTCAGTATTTTACTCTGAAGTGTTGGATTTAAACTCACTCTGATCTTGACTAGCATTTTATAAGTGGACATAGAAGATATCTCTTTCTTCCAAATGCTCCGCTACTGTTCTTATTTTGTATTAAGCATTAAAATTGCTCCACTTAAATAATTTGAAAAGAATTTTTCAGTTCTCCTAAAAATCTCCGTTTCCATTATTTTCTAAGAAGGCTGACTATTAAGGTATGTTGAATGTATTAACTTCAGTTGCATAGACCAAGTGACATGGACAAATATAGCACAAGAAAGCTAATAAACAAAAATCATTTCTAAGTAAAAGATTGACACAACAAAATCAAAGTGTGATGATTCATTTGCGTATCCAATGTATTGACAAAAATATAACGCAAACGAAAACTATTTGACCGGACACGAGGCATGCATAAAAAAAATTATTGTCTTTTCTTGATATGTCAAAAATACTAAATAAAAATGAAAAAAATTTATATTTTAGAAATAAGTGACAAGTAAAAGTGAACAGAGAGTAAATGATTTAATTGTTTGACAAAATAAATAAATTTTAAGCTAAACATTCAAAAGTTATTTGTGGAAACATATCTAATTGCAAGTCAATTCAAAGACTCAAACTAATCCCCAAAATGAAATTGATTTAATAAATTTGTCAATTTAAGAGATTTCCACAAGAGAAATGGGAAGAAAATTGATTTAATATATTTCCAAAAGAGAAATGGAAATTGATTTAATAGATTTCTCAAAGAAAAAATGGAGAAAAGATGTAAGCGTTCACCAATAATATAAAAGGGCCTTATAATATTGTCGTTTTAATCTGTAACCTTGCTCTGTAGTCCTTTTTCGTCTTGTTTTATTTTAAAAAGATGGAAAGCGCGCAGTACAAAAAAGTGAAAGTGGGAGCAGTTCAAATTAGGCTGTGCAAGTGCCAAGTGCGATGGCCGGAGACGGATTGAAGCCTGGTTTTCCCGGTGGAGGAGTGGCGGGAGCGCAATACGCGGCAGCAAAAACGTCGGTGTGGTGGGATATAGAAAATTGTCAGGTACCCAGGGGATGCGACGCCCATGGAATCGCTCAGAATATAAACAAGGCATTAATGAATATGAACTATCATGGACCAGTCACCATTTCCGCCTATGGAGACAGCAATGGCATTCCCTCCTTCATACAACGAGCCCTCTCTAACACTGGAATCGCTCTCAATCACGTCCCGGCCTGTACAGAAACAAACCTTCTTCTATTTTTGCTTTATTTGTTGCGCGCATGAGCAAGAACCTTTATAAGTTTAATGTTTTCATCTTGTTTTTCTTTTATGATTTTTGTTGAAAATGATTTTCTTGACCAGAGGTCTATCGAAAATAGTCTCTCCACCCTTCAAAGTTTTTACATGGTTATAAACAGGTTAAGGCCTGTATACACCCCACTCTCTTCCTAGAAATTTATTCATTTAATTTTGTTTGATGAATTACAGACAGGGGGTTAAGGATGCTAGTGACGAGAAAATTTTGGTGGATATGCTATTTTGGGCAGTGGACAACCCTGCACCAGTGCAAATTATTTGCTCATTTCAGGAAGCATGGACTTCTCCTATGCCATTCATCAGATACGGATGAGAAGATATAATATTCTTCTAGCACAACCTTTTAATAATGCTTCTCCTGCTCTTGCTGCTGCTGCCACAAATGTGTAGCAATGGACAAGCCTTGCTGCTGGAGGTTGTCCAAGAGAACTTGCTTTTCGTACTAACACATTACGTCGAGAATCTATACGGACTCCAATTTTTGAACCTATAACACATTACGCCAATGCTATTGCTTTTGGGGTCCAAAATTTATACAATCCTGGACGCTATTTTGATACAAAAAGTAAAGCTATTTACATTTCCTAAGAACTTGAATCAACTGACTATGACCAGCATGTCAAGTACGCCAGCTATAGTTGAAGAAACTAGTAGCAGCTATTTCCCATGCACACCAGTGCAGTTTGTACCACATCTCTTTTTAACGAAGTCTGGTAGTTCACAGAAGCACAATTGATGAATTGAAGAAACAAGTAGCAGCTACTGCCCACACACACCAACTGTTGCACCAATTCACTTTGCACCACATCAATTTTTCGCGAGGTCTGATAGTTCAGATGTGAAATTAGGTCTTGGGCCTAACTCACATCCTAAAAGTTAGCTCAAAGAGATAAGGATTACTCAAGCCTTATAAAGAGACCATCCATCTCATTAACCATCAATGTGAGACTTTCTTTCATTCTTCAACGCCCCACCTTAGGCCAAGGGCTGGACATTTGGAGCCCAACATTGGGTGAGAAAGTGTAGTTTTAGAAGATTTAGTGAGTTAGAAGAAGAGAATGTGAGTTCTCGATGATTAGAAGTGGAAGAGAGAATATCCCATTTCTATATTTCGTGTATTGAATGATGTGTACAAAATAACTCAAACAACAGTTAGATTTAAGATACTCAGAGTTTCATTGAATCCCATTAAATGTGTGCGGTTTTTCCAATATAACGATTAAAACATGTGAGAATTATGAAAACAGTTATCTAACATCTTATTTTATAAATTCCTCAACCTGCCCACTAATGTAAATATCAGAATTCACCAAATCTTTTAAAATATTTACTTTTAATCCTTTTTAGGAGCTTTCATTCTTTTTGTTTTCTTGATTTTTCAAATTTATAAACTTATTTTTAATCTTTTTAGGAGCTCCCATCTGAATAACTTCTTTTTGTCTCAAAATTCACCTGATTACATACGACTCTACACATATTTTTTGTTAGTTTTTACCGTTCATCAAGTGTTTCGAGCAACTCAATAAAATTTTTCTATTCTTGATTTGATCATCTATTCAATTATTTTCCTAAGACCATTATTTCTACATTTGCCTTATCAATGGTTAACAATATTTGAATTAGTAACTTTGCATGTGACTTGATTATTATATAATTGGGATAAGGCATAAGTATCCCCTGGACTATGATCGAAATCTCAGAGACACACCTAAACTTAACTAAGATTCTATTACCCCTAACTCATTTTTTTTGTATTTTTGTGCACCTTTTGTGCTGATGTGGCACCTTCAACCACTCAAGTTGGTTGTGTTTGTACACACTCGCCCGCCATGTGTGTAAATATTTTTATTTTTTTAAAATAATTTTTTTTTAAAAATATCTTATTTTTTTATCTTGTATTTAAATTAAGTTAATACACATTTTTTACCTTGTATTGAAACTATTTTTTTTTTACTTACATTCATTATTTTTTCTATTGAGTTTATTTTCTTTGTCTTTCGTTTTGATTTGATTTCAAATGTCTTATATTTAAAATAAGTTAATTTTGAACGGATATAAAAATAAGTGAAGAAAATCAAATAAAACATAAAAAAATTAAAAGATTACAATTAAAGGACACTTTTAAATTGTTTTTTTATTAAAAAAAATACACATAATTTATTAAAAATAATTAAAAGTGAAAAGATAATAAATTAATTAAAAAATATTAAAGTGAAAAGAAATTAAAATAAATATTTTACAAGGAAAGAAATAAAATAATTAAATATATATAAGTTTTTTTATTAATAAATATGTCTACTAACTAATATAAAGTTACCAATAAAAAAATGACATGTGTCCAATTTGTGCGCTCATCACTTGCCTTCAAGCGAGTGTGCACACTCTATGACATTTGTGATGTATTTATTCCATTTTAAATTAGTTTAAGGGGTAATAGGACTCTAGTTAAGTTTAAATATGTCTTGGGATGTCGGTCATAATCTTGGGGTACTTATGCAGAGTATTGGGCTAAATTCATCCCTTAACTATGACTAAGACTTAGGTTACATCCTTGTACTATAATAGTTAACAAGAAACATCCTTTTAGTATTTAAAATATAACAAAATTCATTCTTCTGTCTATTCCACTTAAAAAATTAACGTTTCTTTTCCTAAAAGTTATTTCTCTCTCCTATCTCCCTATTTTGCCCCTCTCAAATCTATCCCATCGTCTTCCATATTCAGCAAAATCAAGAAGGAAACTCAATTTTTTCTGAACTTCACAAAATAAGCAAGATGAAAAACAAAATTTTCTCTTTAACAAGAGTTGAAAACAGGGCAGAGAGCTATACACAAACAAGATAAAGGAATAAAAAATCACTGAATTTTTTTAGTTTTTCTGATTCGAAAATTTTTTGCAATTTTCTATTTCTCAAACTAAACCATCTTCATTCTTAAAAACACTAGATATTGCGGGTTGCAGCATAACAACTAACCGGAACAATGTTGATTCGAAGAGGTACATCTCAAGCAATTGGCGAAGAACTATCCATAATTAAACAAGATCAACGAAACTGAAAGTTGCAAAGTGAACATAATGAGAAATTGATATAGCAGTGGAAGTAGTTGTTTTATGTTATGTTAAACTCACTTGAACTTCTTGTATTAAATTCATTATGTATGTTCTTCTTCACATCTTGAGCACTTCAAACTACCAAATAACCACTAAACAAACAAAAAAAAAGCAATAAAATAGTAAGAAAAAAAACATAAACCTGGAAAATTGCAGAAAAACAACAAAAATACTGGGTAAACCAGCAGCAAAACAATAAA
>JAJOOH010008260.1:0-26344 GCA_029582605.1 Solanum gracilifrons | reverse complement strand
TAACTTTGACCTCCAACTTTCATAGTGCACAAATAGGCACTTTAACTTGTATAAAATAGAACAAATAGACACACATGTCCTACATGGCATCCTACATGTCATTTTTTGTCCTACGTGGTGTCCTACGTGTATTGTGCCATGTAGGACTCGTGTGTTTACTTGTTTTACTTTATACAAGTTAAAGTGCCTATTTGTGCACTATGAAAGTTGGAGGTCAAAGTTAAAATTTGAAGCCAAGTTTAGGGTCCAATATATGTATTATGCCTTTTTAATATGGTGCGCAGTCTTTTGAAGAGAAGAGGGTAACCAAGAGACTTTTGGGGAGAAGTTATTCATTTCGATAGTTGGATGCAGTTCACACTTCATAGTTGTATTATATATTTTTGGAATAAGGCATAAGTATCCCTAGACTATGATCGAAATTGATGAGACACATAAAAAAGTGAATTTTCAATTGGTTTATCAAAATCTTGGTCTTAAATAGACTAGTTTCATACATCTTTTTATACTTAGGGTTGTTTAAAATTGAACCGAAATCGATAATTCTAATCGAAAAAAAGTTATTGGTTCATCAATAATGGATTATTAGTTTAACGGTTTGATTACAGATTTTGAACTTTTGATAAATAAAAAAAAAAGTATAGTGTTTCTAATGAGATTTTTTGGATAGAAGAAAATTGTCTTTTTCATATCTCTTATTCGTAAAAGTAAAAATCTATTATAAAACAACATAAAAGTTTTTTAAAAAAATTGTAAGTATACAGAACCACTTCCCCCAATACAATGTACTAATTTATCAATATTTATTAAAGATGAATAAGGTTAAGATTCCATTAATTTTATCATTTTAAATATCAAATAACCAAAATAAAACAAAATAATGGTATCAACAGCTGGATGAAGTTAACATTTGCAGCGTATTAGAGTATGAACTATTCATCGATTTATGCAACCATTTAATATCATTTTCTTCAGTAGACTATTGATTATTTTGGCTTATCATATTTTATGAAGACTAATGGAACTGAGGTCTCCTTTTATAAAATTTTAAATACCAAGTCACCATAAGAAAAACTAGGGGTGTCAAATGGGCTGGTTGCGTTGAAATTAGAGATATTAAAATGGATTGAGATAGAAATCAGGTTGGGTCTTGACCCGCCCAAGTTTACTTTGGGCTCAAATGGGTTGGGTTCAAATCGGCTAAAAAACGGGTTGGGTCTTGACCCGATTAATCTCAATAATTTTAACATAGTGATATTTAACTTTTATAATCACAAATCGAATTTCCGCTCAAGATTTTTTTTTTTTTAAAAAAGTAACAAATGGATAGATAAATCCTAAAAGATTTAAATAGATAATAATTCATACCTTTAATATAGAAACATATCTTAGTAAAGAGTTTTAAAACGGGTTGAAATTGGAGATTGAATTGGGCTCAATTGAGAATTCTCTTAAAATGGGTTAGATTTGAGATTGCACCCAATTCAAATTATCTTGAGCTCAACCCTTAAAATTCTGGACGAATTGGATAGATTATCTATGTTTGGGTTCATTTTTGACACCCTAAGAAAAACTATATAAAATTATTTCAATAGTTGGATGCATGTTCACACTTCATAGAAGAAGAGGAATGTCATTATAAAGGGAACAATGTGTATACTTGAAGGGTTAGTAAACTCATTTTGCTCAATGATGAAAGTTATCAGTGGCGGACTCAGAATTTTCATATGAAAGTTAATAAGTTAAGATCGATTAGAGTAGACCTTACCTCTTACATAATCCAAACATGTCATTAATCTATTGGATCGTTCCTTTTGTTTCAATTTATATGGTATCATTTGGACTTTAAAAGTTAAACTTTTAAATTTTTATCATGAATTCAAATATGGAGTCTTTAAATATTTTTTTAAAATAAAATTTATATGAAAATTATTATAAATCATAATAATTAATAATATAAAAGACATGAAGAATTTGCGATAAAAAAAAAAACTCACTCGACTCTTCAAGTATGAAAGGTAGGTTTGTTTAATACTCTATTCCAGCACAAAGTGAAAGATGGGGTGATAATAAGAACTAATTTCTGTCGAGAATATTTGAAATTTATGATTAAACGCTTTTTAAATTAATCGGAAAATGTCAACTGGCAAATGCTTATCCACTTGCAAATATATCTGTGGACCGTCACCAATCATTTTTTTTCTACTAGAAATAGTTTGGTTTTAATAATTTAAAATAATTGTAAACTTAAACTAATCAATTTCAGATCTAGACTTTGATTAGTCTAATTGAATTATGTTCACATTAAGGCCGGTATGATCTGTGACTGTGATTTGCAAATTGTACAGATTTGTGTTAGGTGAAATATTAAACATTAGGCCCTTATTTTATGTTAGGTTTTAAATTTGAAAATAATACCTAAATATACAATCTATTTTATCATATTCTTTAAAATTTTCTATCATTTGAAAAAATTACAAAAATTCCTACTCTCTCGTATTCTCGCATACATCACTTTATGCGATGTATCGGAATGTTGAGGGATGTATCTGAAACGGGGACGCGATGTATCAGGATGTTTTGAGATGTATCCGAATTCCACCAAATTTAAGGGATTTTTGTAAATTAGAAAAGAGTAGGGATAAGATGTAATTAACTCTTAACACTATGAGATTTGTGTAAAAATTCTCATATTTATGAACCATCAATAATCATTTCGAGTAGAAAAACTTTTTTGATTTTAATAATGCAAAATAATTGTAAACTTAAACTAATTAATTGTAGACTTTGATTAGAGTAGTTGATTTTATACCAACCTTTTAACTTCTTCCTATTTTAACCCTGTGGTTTGTAATGCCAGTGCGAGCTCATCATCTTATTAGTCTCAACAATTGTTTTAATTGTGGAAGAAAGGAGTTTTATGTTGACATCAAGATAAACAAAAGTACCTGTATTAAGGCCCGATTAAATTCAGATTCGCTTCACCAAGTCTCACATTCAGTGATGGAGCTAGAATTATCACCAAGGGGTTCAAATCTGAAGAAAGAGACATAGGAGCTAATCGAAGAGGGTTCGACATTTACTATATATACATTAAAAATTATATTAATCATGTATAAATAGTATAATTTTCCGTCGAAAGAGGTTCGGATGAACCCCTGACTATAAGGTAGCTCCACCCCTACTCACATTGGGGTAAAACATTCCCTACTCTGTATACATCCCTTTGACTAAGGATTAAGAAGTACGTTCTACCCCACCACAATCCATGTTGATAGTACGCCATGTTCGTACAGTGTCATCAAACCATCCATAGTAATAGTGGTAGTTGCCTGTGTGAAAAATTAAAGTTGATTTTTTGGAGGTACAAAAAATATCTTAGATATTTAGTAGAACTTTCAAGAATTTGGTAGAGTAAATATCTTTGATATTTATACTTAAGAAATATCTAGATGTTCTAGATAATTAGATATTTATAGTAAAGTATAGAATAATCTAGATTCTTGTTAGATAGTTAGAAGATAAGGTCACCTAGATTTTTCTTGTAAATCTATCTAGAATAATTTCTAGAAGCATCCCCACACTAGTATAAATAGGGGTGGCCATAGTCATTTGTAACTAATCCAAGAGCAACTCAAATCAAAGAGTCTTCTTCCATAAACAAGTTCTCCTTTCTAGCTTCCTCTTCTTTAATTGAATCTTCCGATCTTAGTTAACAATCTTGGGCTAGCAGAAGGTTTTCCGAGTATACTAGAGCCTGGACAATACATTTGTCACTGTTCTTCATCAGATTCAGGCCAATTGGGACATATATCAGGGAGTTTACACACGAAATAAGATTCATAACTAACAAATAACATGTCTTTGAACAATACATAGATATCCAAATATTAACTACAGATTACACAAATTATTCAGTACTGAAAGAAAACACAAAAAATACTTGTTCGGAACAGATTACATGAAAGAAAACACTCAAAACATTAATTTAAACCATCTTCAGAACCATCCAGGGAAATGATTTCAAACTTGAAAATGTTTGAATCAACAAACAATACTTGTAACAAGTTTCTTTATTGGAATTAGTAATCAGATGAACTGAGACTGCAAATGCATCATCATGCCTCGATACTCTCCTGCGTAAAAGGAGGAAAATAAGTAAGAGAAAAATAGATGAGGAATGTGACGAACACGAAAATAATTGAATATAATCTATGTTTGATATAAAGTCACCTAAATTCTGTATTAGTAGTATAACAGAGTAATGTTGGTAATGTTTCAGCAAAGTGTGAAACCCACAATACAAGAAACCTTACCTCAAAGGAAGAGAGGTTGTTTCCGATTGACCTTTGGCTCAAGGAAAAAGAGTTCAAAGGAGTCCCGAAAAGAAATGAAGGAAGTACAAGAAACAACAGATAATAACAAAAACAACAAATAGTAACATAACAGAAACTACAACAAGCATTACTATAATCGAGGTGTAAGGGACAACATATAGTAATAGAAATCGAAGGATAAGAAACTATAGGAGCAATACTATGACTACTGATATGAACAGACAGCAAGACAACACACTGCTACCTCTAATTTCTGCGTATAGAGACTATAGGGATAGATGCAATCTTATTGAAAAATGTCTTATTCGATATTTAATTATACGAGATGGAGAGAATTGGACTAACCTCATAACAACTACACTTTGTGGCATTGAAATCAGCTTCAGTAGGGAATAGTGAGCTTGAATTTGCTGCCTTCTGGATCAGCTTGCTTCTTCTTTTTCTCGCGTTCTATTTCTCTTGCAGATTCGCTTGCTTTGCTTGTGTTTTCCAGCTTCATCTCTTGAAGGTAATCCAAATCGGCAAGCTCAAGTGGCACAGCCTCAAGGTTAAGGCAGGAGATCAAGACAAGGCTCCTAAGTCTTGGGAAGGGACAGTTTGATGCCTCCCACGACACTAAATCTGCCATTTCAATCCACAAGACCTGAAGTTTCTTGAAACCTCCCGGCTCCATCCTCCAAGACGGCCCCGTGAATGCATTTTCTTTTAATTTTAGGACCTGGAGATTTTTTACCTGCCCAAATCTATATGCCTGGTTCCAGTCAAACCTTGTTTTTGATAGAGTTAACTTCTTCAAATTTGGTAAACATTCGGAGAATGCTGACGGAAGGTGAAGAGATTTATTACTCTTATCATCATTTAGCAGTGTTAAACTTTCCAGGAGCTTTAGCACTTGAAAATTGCTGAAAAATTCACCCTTGCTAGTTTCAAGAAAAGGCGTCAAATTACCTTCAATACTCATTTTTTTGACATTACCAGCCTTTGAAAGAACATTTCCCTTGCAGCTTTCTGGTTGAACCAGAGATAGAGTTTGCAATAAACAAGAATTTGTACTACTACTACTTGTAGGGGGTGGTAAGATTGCAGGTTTGTTGGTGCGCAGATGGCGTAAACGTGGCATGTTCCATATGTCAGCTTTTATATCAAGGGTGGGCTTGGAAGTATTCAGAATAAGAGTTTGTGCATTACAGAAAGAAGTGAAGAGTTTAGGAAGTTCCTTGAAATCACCTGAGATAGCAATATACCTTAAGTGCAATAGCTGGTAAAATTCCCTGGGAATACTAAACTTGAGGGATTCAATGTCTAAGACTCTCATAAGTGGAAATGCGTTAGGGATGAATTTGACGTCGATATTAGAAAAGTCAACTTGTTTTTGTTTTGAGGAAAAACATAACAATGACCTAACATGTTCTTCAACTGTCTTTTTTGAGATGAAATTTTGAGGAACAGATGATTGAATAGAGACTCGACGACAAGTAATTGAGTTTTGTATGTCTTGATCAGATGTGAGACATACTTGTTTGAAAAGAGTCAATCTAGTAGCCTCTTCAACGCAAAACTCATGTAACATGTCGTGAACACGACATGTTTTTATTCGATCATTAGACGTCTTTCCCATCACCATCACTAAGTTCCTGTTGGCAAAGTCATTGAGATAATACTCTGCTATCTCTTCAATTTCGTTGCCCGACAACCTGGACATTATGAGTCCCTCAGCAATCCAGAGTTGAATCAATTTCCAAGCGGGGATATCAAATCCTTGAGGAAAGGCACCAAAATACAAGAAGCAAGCCTTTTTTTCATGAGGCAAATGATTGTAACTCAGTCTCACAACATTCACACATCTCTGAAGTTTGTCTTCTAGTATAAGGTGCTTCCCCACATTTTCCCTAACTACTTTCCAATCAATTTCGCTCGTACGGCCTCTTAAAGCTCCTGCAATTACCACAATTGTAAGTGGTACTCCACTACATTTTGCTACAATGGCTTCTCCATGTTCTACTAACTCAACAGGACAACGGCTAACGCCAAAAGCTCTCTTTTCTAGCAGCTGGAAACTTTCAACTCCATCCAGAAATTTCAGATTGTGGGGATATTTATTGACAGATCTAGCAATATCTTCGTGTCGAGTGGTCATCATGATCCTGTGGGCTTTTTTATTATCAGGGAAAACTGTCTTGACAAAATCTACAACATTTGAATCCCACACATCATCCAAGACAATGAGACATTTACCTCCATTAGCCACACGCTTACGTATTTCCTCAGTTATGTCTGTCTCATTTCTGTTTTTGAATTCATCAAAGGAATTTGTGAACCCTTTCAGAATATTGAAAAGGATATCCCTTTTTACACACGTTGATTGTCCGATGAAAACCCAAATGAAACTGAAAAATTCTCGCGAAATCTTAGGATCATTATAGATTTTTCTTGCCAGTGTGGTTTTACCGAGTCCCGGCATTCCTACAACCGGGATAACATCTAGACACTCTGCTCCTTCAACCAGACGATTAATCACTTTTGTTGCTTCCTCATCAAATCCAACCACTTCGTGATTTTCCAATGACGAACCCTATATGATGGACAAACAAGTTATTAAGAGTACCTGTCTTGATTGTATCATAACAAGAAATTACTCCATCTACGTTCTAGACTAGACAGGTACCAAATAAGTTATGATCATGTGAAAGTTAATTTTCAATGTCCCCTTCAACTATGAAAAATATGTCCCCGTATCCTATATAATGTCTATTTTATTCTTCATATTTTCAATCCCCATCTTTCACTACAAGAAAATATGAAATTTTATATGACAATTGATGGTGGTAATGATTAATGATAGTGATTGTGTGTGTCGATTTTGGATAGTACTGACAGATAATAGTGGTTGTGGACAGTATATTTATGGTATAGTGGTTGGCCTTAGTGATTAACTTTGGTTGTTGTTGGTGGCGGTTGATAATTAATAGTGGAGTGATACTGACAGTTAATGGTGGTGAATGATGATGGAGGTCAGCGATATATAATGTTGACCAATGGTGGTAATTATCGATTGTGGTTAGTGGATGTAATAACGGTTGGTGGTGATGGCTGCAAATGATGGTTAATGGTAATGACGAATAATTTGGTGATTGACGGTACTAGTGGTTGTGGTTGGACTGAGGATGGTGGTTGTGGATTATAGATGGTGCGATTGATAGTGGTGGTAGTTGCGGGTGGTGGGTGAATGTAGATAGAGTAACAATGAAATGTCATCTTTGTAAAAAATCTTAAATAGACATTTAAATGATACTAAGGCCTCATTTGTATGAATATGAATGGTTCAGACATTAGATAATTAAGTGTGTATGTGTTTCCACTTTAAAATTTCTTAATGGGTCTGAAATGGTCTGAATGAATCAGACCTTTGACAGAGTCTAATCTCATTCAGACTCTTTTAAAGACACTTTTATTTTCAGAAAAAAAGTATGCTCCATATTTTATTTTATTTTAAAATTCAAGTTTCTCTCCTTCTCCAACTTTATCGGTTGATCCAAATTCTTTTTCTTAAACTTATGATTCTTGTTCTTGCTACTTGTTTATCAAGAATTGATAAAATTTATTGTAAATTTTCTATTGGATTAAAGTGCAAAGACAATTTCATAAATATGTGTTGTTGAAATTTTATAAATTTGTTTTGAATCATTTTTATTTTAGAGAAGAGCTTACGGGCAAACACATTATAGAACATAAAGATGTTTCACATATTTACTTAAGATTACTTTATGTTGATTTTTTATTTTTTAAAAAAAAGGTGACTGTTTTTTTTCTGATAATTATTTTTATTATAATAATTATATATGTACCCCGGTTTCATTTTATTTTTACAAACATAAAAAATTTACTTATAAATTCAAATATCTTAACGTTTATAAAAAATGATGGATTTCTAATATTTTATTTATGTAATATTTAACTACTATTTTATTTGAATTATAATATTTATTGTGTTTATTTATTCAAAAAAATTTATATATATATATCATTCACTATTCAGGTCTATAGGCAAGATCTTAATCATTCAGATGTATATTCAAATTCAAACGTCTTAATCTAAATAAAAACAAATGAGGCCTAAGACTTTGTGATAGATCTTACTCATTCAGACATATTCAATCTCATTAAGTGATTGTAAAATAAGAAAAACAACACACTTAATAATTAAGATCTGAATGATTAAGATTCATATCTTGAAAATAAATAGACATAATGACTGAGATCTAAATGGGATAAGTCATAAGTACCCCCTAGACTATGACCGAAATCACGGAGACACACCTAAACTTAACCAAGATCCTATTACCCCCCTGAACTCATTTTTTCGTATTTTTGTGCACCTTTTGTGCTGATGTGGCACCTTCAACCACCCAAGTTGGTTGTGTTTGTACACACTTGTCTGCCACGTGTGTAAATATTTTTTAAAAAAAATTCTTAATTTTTAATTTTTTCTTAAAAAAATATTCTTATCTTTTTTATCTTGTCTTTAAATTAAGTTAATACACATTTTTTTTACGTTGTATACTTTTTTTTTAGGGAAAAGGTAGAAGTACCTCCCTAGACTATGACCCAAATCTCAGAGACACACCTTAACTAAATTAAGGTCCTATTACCCCCTGGACTCATTTTTTTTTGTAATTTTGTACATCTTTTAGCTTACGTGGCATCCAAATATCTCTCAGCCTCAACTACGTGGAGTCATGGGGTGTGCCACATAAGCCAAAAGGTGTACAATATTATTTATAAAATGAATTCAGGGGGATAATATGACATTAGTTTAGTTAAGGTGTGTCTTTGGAATTTCGGGGGTACTTGTGCCTTCTCCCTTTTTTTTTTACCTACATTCATTGTTTTTCTCTTTTATTTTTCTATTGATTTTATTTTCTTTGTCTTTCATTTTGATTTGATTTCAAATGTCTTGTATTTAAAATAAGTTAATTTTGAATGGATATCAAATTAAGTGAAAAAAAATCAAAGAAAACATAGAAAAAAATTTAAACGTTAAAATTAAAGGACATTTTAAAATTATTTATTAAAAAATACACATAATTTTTATAAAATAATTAAAAGTGAAAAGATAATAAATTAAATCAAAAAAATATAAAGTGAAAAGAAATTAAAATAAATATTTTACAAAGAAAGAAATAAATAATTAATTATATATAAGTTTTATTATCAATAAATATGTGTACTAACTAATTATAAAGTTATCAATAAAAAAATGACATGTGTCCAATTTGTACGGTCATCACTTGCCTTCAAGAGAGTGTGCACACTCTCTATGTCATGTCAGCGTTTGTGGTGTATTTATTCCATTTTAAATTAGTTTAGGGGTAATAGGAATTATATATAAGTTTTATTATCAATAAATATGTGTACTAACTAATTATAAAATTATCAATAAAAAAATGACATGTGTCCAATTTGTACGGTCATCACTTGTCTTCAAGAGAGTGTGCACACTCTCTATGTCATGTCAGCGTTTGTGGTGTATTTATTCCATTTTAAATTAGTTTAGGGGTAATAGGACCCTAGTTAAATTAAGTGCATCTCTGAGATTTCGATCATAATCTAGGGTAGGGGTTACTTATGCCTAGTCCAGATCTGAATAATTAAGATTAAGACTTTAACTAAGTTCAAACAAATGAGGCATATTAAAACAGAGGAAGTACTATTTATTATGGCCTGTTTGGACATGATTTATGAAGTCTACTAAAATTTCTCCAACTCTTATACAGTTTTACTAAATGAGCAAATCATAGTTCATTTCATATCGATAAATCACATTAAAATTGAAATTTCGTGCAGATTTCATAAACGTACCTGTTCCTCCTGGACAACTATTTCAGCCGCCTGATGATCAATCGTTGGGTTGGCCTCAAACAAATGTTGATTTTCATCAAGGATTTTCCTCACCTCTACAAGTATCTCATTGATTTCCTCTGTAAAATTCCTGTTTTTGTAAGTTTTGTGAAACATTTTTTTAGCTATACTACTCTCTTGGTCTAGCTTGCCCTGAATCAATAATTTATCAACAACATCCTCTGCTTTATATACTGTACGTCGGATTTTATCGACTAGTACCTCCCATTGCGTACTATTACTTCTCTGATTCGCGTTATCGATTAAGAATGCATTTAATCGCTTCACTTCGTCAAACAAATCTTCGCATGATTTCTTCAATCCTGTATACAACTTCCAATTATAACTTATAAGATGCGACAAGTTCTCCACCAGAAGGCTCACCGTGGCTGTCACCGCCGTGGTTAAGGCAGCGGCCGTAAACGGATCCATTTCTGAGAATTAAGTTGATGAAGAAGAATAGTAGTAGTAATTAGAGATGACAATTTCTATGTTATTGCCATAGTTGTGTATATAAAGATGTGGAATATATTAACTTAAGTTGACTCTGAATTAAATTAACCAAGTCTTTTAGTATTATTTCTTAATTCTTAATATAATACATCACCAGCTTACAACTAGGAGCAACATTAACAATTTAATAATCCAATGACAGCTAAAATTTGAATAATTAAGTTCATATTGATAGAAAAATTACTAGAAAACAAATTAAGTGTTGTTGGAAAGAGGGTTCACATTGGTCGAAAAACTTGAAAATAAATGGGTATTGTTGGAAAGCTTGAAAACAATTGAGAATTACTATTCAAGGTAGCAAAAGAAAAAATATTTAGTTGTATTCAGAGTCGTTAAAGCTTTCAGTGATAGTTATATAGAGGGTTGGTTATAAAAACGCATATTTATTATTGTCGTTAAATATAATATAACAACAATTATTTTATTGCCGCTAAACGGAGAGATTCTTGGGAAGGTGGCCAATTTGATTAAAATATTTTTGACAGAATTATTCTTATTATTCACACTGTGCTAGGGCTGCATATCGATCGATTCGATTTTGAAGTTTATCGGTTCGACTTATCGGTTATCGGTTTGTAGATATACTAAACCATAACCATTAAAATATTGACTTATCGGTTTATCGGTTATTGATAGTTATCCGTTTAATTATCGATTTAACCGTTGAGATTTGACACAAAAAATAAATAATTTAAAAAATTACTTAGAACGCATGGTGACAAACCAAATAAACTATGCACATGAGTTGATAGATTATATCTTGCTCAAAAATAACACTAACACATTGTAGAATAACCGAAAGTTTGAGATTGCTAGAAATAAAAATATGAAACTAAATGCTAAGTCAAGAAATCTATATACTGAATGATATAAATATAATTTATTAGATTACTATCGGGTTAACAGTTTCAAATTGTTAAGAATCGATAACCCGATAATAAAAAAAAACTGTTATTAAACCGCCGTTTAATCAATAACCTATTACTGATAAACCAATAACTTTTTATTGTTCAATTTTGAACCTTCCTACCTAACATAGAGTATAAAAATGTATTAAACTAGTCTATTTCAGATCTAGACTGTGATAAACCAATTGAAAATTCACTTTTTAATAGATTTGTCCTAGGTAAGATAATTAAACCCAGTAATTATATATACTTAATGACTTGTTTGAATCATCTAAGAGGTACGGTCTCCTGCTCTGATTGATCTTAACTTTCATTATTGAGGTAAATGAGTTGTAGTTTTTTATGGTAGGGGGGCCAAAATCTCAAAAGTATGACGGAGACCATTTATGATAGTTTAGAGTATATTTGTCTTTTTCCCCTATTAGTAATGCTCATTCCACCATCTCAAAGGATTCTTCAAAATTAGCTGTCAATTACGCTCCAACTCAAATTATTATAATTTCATGATGGATTTCCTATTGATCTTTCTCACATATATGACGGAGACAATGCTGATGGTATCGTGAGCTATTGAACCATCAGATTGATATGCAAAGAATTATAATTTATAGTCTTTTCGTATAGTTTTGAATATCAAAATTTTTAGTTTAAAATATCAAATTAATGTTATCTAATTTAACTTTAAAAATTAGTCAAATTGACTTTCGGAAAGCGCAACATGAAAAGGGACGGAGGGAGTATTATAATACGAGACCTTAATTCTATTAGTCTTCATAAAATATGTTAAGCCATAAAATATCAACTGGCTTTTATTAGCTTTTTAAGTTTTATTCTCAGAAACATTTGAGCAGAATAGAGATTAGCTTGGAAGTGAAGAAAAAAAGTATTGTAATATTTGTCTACTTTACTCTTTCTTATTTCATTTTACATGTATTTTAGTGATTTGATAGAAATATTTGGACTCAATGCAATTAAGTAGAGTAATATCTCCTTTTTGTTTTTTATTTTTTTATTTATTTGTGGATTATATGCATAATTATAAGAACTAGAAAAATGATTTATAGTTTTGACTATGTTGGATATACATAATGATACGAGCAACTCTCACTTGTCGATTATTATGCTTCAATACATAAAAGTTGAAAGATTTTATTTCCTGGCATCAAGATCGGCCTCTGATCCTTTTTTTTTCTTTCTGCTATAAATTGTTTTTTCAATTTTTTCATATTTGATTGGTCAAAAATATTAGAGAACATATTTATCCTTATTAAATATGCATATGATTCATTGAAAAATCAGCTCCCTATTAATTGAAGGCTGGTTGGAGGTTGGAGGTTGGAGGTTGGAGATCTAATGAGCAAATGACATAAATGGTCCCTAAACTATCCTAGTAGGTTTAAAATAGTCCCTTAACTATACAGTTGACGGATATGGTCCTTTAACTATTCACCTTTTTGTCAAATTTGGTTTCCATCCACTTTTTATGAATACCGTCAACAAACGTCGTTCAGTACACACTCTCTCTCAATTTGGAGCTGTTTTTGTGCAGTTTGGTGACATTTTTGGAGCTGTGTTTTGTGCAGTTTGGTGCTGATTTTTGGTGGTTGGTGCTGCTGTTTGTGCAGCAGTTTGGTGACGTTTTTGGAGCTGTATGTGCAGCAGTTTGGTGACGTTTTGGGAGCTGTTTTTTTTTGGGTGTTCTGGTGCTGCAATTCGATCAAAGTTTGATAGCTGCTATTTTTTGTTGTAGTTTAAGTTATTTTCTGCACAACAATTGTTGAAAACAGAGCACTATAGTTCAATTTAGTTGCTGATTTTTGAATTTTTCTGCAATTTTATGCAATTTCATTGATGTAATGACCGATTATTAACATGAAAATAGAATCGTATTTTTGCTCACAATATTTTCTCAATTGTGTTCGCTACTTTGCATTTTGCTTTAACTCGCATGAAATAACGACCAACGACTTAATTGCAATAAGACAATAAAGAAAATAGGCAAAATACATATATTGGACCCTAAACTTGACTTCAAATTTTAACTTTGACCTCCAACTTTCATAGTGCACAAATAGGCACTTTATAAAATAGAACAAATAGACACACATGTCCTACATGGCATCCTACATGTCATTTTTTGTCCTACGTGGTGTCCTACGTGTATTGTGCCATGTAGGACTCGTGTGTTTACTTGTTCTACTTTATACAAGTTAAAGTGCCTATTTGTGCACTATGAAAGTTGGAGGTCAAAGTTAAAATTTAAAGCCAAGTTTAGGGTCCAATATATATATTATGCCAAGAAAATAATTGAGAAAAAAAGTGAGAAAATAGTGAGATAATGGACAAAAGAAATGACGAAAAAGAAAGTCAATACAAATTGACTTAACAGATTAACGGTGTTAACTAACAGTTTTTTTAAAAAGTGGATGGAAACCAAACTTGACAAAAGGGTGGATAGTTAAAGGACCATATCCGTCAACTGTATAGTTAAAGGACCATTTTAGACCTACTAGGATAGTTTAGGGACCATTTATGTCATTTGCTCGAGATGTAATTCAACATAAATGGAAACAGGAGATCCTTTATTTTATTGGCAGATCCACTTTTACGTCTGTTTAGTTGACCAACAGATATATTCATGGGATTCGGAAAGGTGGCCAATTTGATTAAAATATTCTTATCATTCATAGTACTCCTTTGTGCCTAATTATTTGTCCATTTTTGAATTGACACACCTATTAAGAAATCAATTAATGATATAGTGAGTTTACCATTTTACCCCTATTAATTATGAAGTGTATGAAAAATTCTGCATTTTTAAAAGTATTTAGTCATTTAATTAAGGGTATAATAGGTAAAAAAATTGTCATTTCTTGATTTGTCAAAATTGACAAGTAATTAGGAACAACTATAGAAGGAAAAATGAACAAGTAATTAAGGACAGAGGGAGTATTAAACTAATATATTTCAGATCTAGACTTTGATAAACCAATTGAAAATCACGTTTCAACTGATTTGTCTGAGGTAAGATAAGAAAACCCAGTTATTATTATTATAATAATAATAATAATAATAATAAAAAATTGCATTTTTCCCCAAAACAATGTAAGAAAGATTAAGGATATAAGAAAAATATATAATACAATTGTGAAGTGTGAACGGCATCCAACTATATTGAGCACAAAATATAGACAAAAAAATTAAAGAGGTACACCTAAAAAAAAGTTGCTAAATATTTTTAATATATAATTCGTTACGAAATAGAATTAGCAATGAATTTGTTATTTAGCTACACATTTGTTTTACTTAAGGGACTATTTTGAACCTACTAGGAAATATAAGGGATCAATTTTGTCATATTGTCTTGTTGTATGGCAATATATTCAAACTAGCCTTCATTAGCTTTTTAAATTTTATTGTGAGCTCTCTCAGAAACATTTGACCAAAAGGTAAAATATTTTTTCTAGTTTCCTCTTTCTATTTCATCCAGACCTCACCTAGTGGGATTTCACTGGGTATGTTGTTGTTGTTGTCCTCTTTCTATTTCATTTGACATGTATTGTAGTGACCAATAGCTTTATGTGCTAATTGTCTAATACTAACTCGATCTTCAGAAAATAAGTAAGAAACTCATATATTTTTCTTTGTACCAAACACACTCATATAGAATCGAAGCTTGTAAAAGGAGATTAAAGTCTCTAATGAAAACCTACATAAGATGTTTATGTAGATACAGATCTTGGCTCTATATAACTGTCACGCCCCGAGCCTACACCCTGGGCGGGACCGGCACCAGGAGACCATTGCTGGCCCCAGGCGAACCCTTGGCCTGGCTTTCTTAACTCAGCGGAAACCTAACTCAACAGAATAACTCAATGTCATGCAAAGACATAACAATCTTAACTAATAAAAATATGGCCCAAAGGGCAACTCGAGTCTCAAAATAGAATATTTACATATATATACATATACATGGATGAGAGACTCAAAACTAACTGACTGACTGACTGTCTATTGAAGCCTCTAATATACTGAGATGGATGTGGGGACAGACCCCGCAACATCCTAATAGAACAAAACTAAGTACACAAAATAATTGAGTCCTCCGGAATGCAAGGAGGCTCACCACAGACTCTGGAGTGCTCAGCTGGATCAATGACGTGCAGTATGATGATCCGGGGTACCTGTATCTGCATCATAAGACGATGCAGGCCAACTGGCATCAGTACATGGAATGTACGAGTATGAGAGCTGGAAAAGCTAAACCACAACTTAAGCTTGAAAGGAGAACAAAAGATCACTTACCTTGACTCTGAACGACTTATATAAGCAACTGGGCTCAAAGTAAAGCAATAAGACACATGCAATACATATAAAGCTTGTAAAAACAATGTGAACAACTTAGTTCGTTAAGGATAAAACGATAACAAACTCAACTTTACTTATATAGAAGTAATATAGCTTTTGTGGGAGGTTCTTTAACTGACAACCACCACTACGAGCCTTAGTGATGATACAACGTTTTTCCTCACGTTGCCAAAGGACCATCCTATACCTTGCCATCGATATAGTACCTTACTTTTGCTTAGTGGATCCACTAGCCTAATCTTACGTGATCATCTTAAAAGAATGATACGTCAAGTCCCATGTTGGCGCATGGTTCTTATGGAGAGTTGAGTTAATATGAACTCGTGTCCCCAATTCGGTGCTCAATACTACTCCCAAAAATACTTTGGCTCATGCTTTTTAAAATAACTTCTTTCTTTGATTGATATAATTACTCAAAACTTAGCCCAAAGGCTCTTTTGGAAAACATGGCTCCCTTCTTACTTAAATGTAAAAACATTTAGAACTTCTTTGGGAAGTACATAGTTCCCTAATAACTTTGGAGAAATGGACTCAACTCTTTACTCCTTACTTTACTTAAACTCTTTACTTTTGACTTGACTTGAAACTCTTAACTCAACTTGAGACTTGAAACAACGTTAAGACGTTCAATAACGACTCTTGAAAAGCTTTAAAGACTTGCTTTGACTTGCTTAACTTCTAAGCTTGGCTCTAACTTCACTTGACTTGATCCTAACTTTCTTGAATTGAATTATGGATTCAAGGACTTGATTGGTGTTTGGGAGGACCTCATGATGTTTAGAAATGATTTAGGAATGATTTGGGACAGCCAAACTTTAGAAAATCTTCGAACATAATTTCTGAAAACAGTGGAGTCCGCGTCCTGTCCGCGACGCGGAGAAGATTTTGTTCACAGAGGGAACAAGTCCGCGACGAGGACGTGCTCCTCGCAAGCTGCCCGACTTTCTCCTTCACGTTAGCAACTCTAAACTCTCTAACTTCAAGGGTTCCAGCCCAATTCACTTAGAAACATGAAATCCCTCAATATTCAATAGATTTCAACTCAAAAATCCCAAACGGAAACAAGTCCCAATTCAACAAGAATCTCAACATCACAATTAACAACAATAACCAACAACTTTAACAACTCCAACAACTTCAACCACAACAACTAACAACTTTAACAACAAAGCCAATCCTTTCTTGATAAGTAAAAGGGGCTAGGTGTGTGGGGGAAAGGATCACCCAACACTAAAAGCTCACATACCTTAATAGGGATCACCCCTGACGAAAATCCACGATGATCTTGACGGAATTTGTTTGATCTTCCTCTTTCTTCTCTTCTTCTTCTTCTCCTTCTTCTCTTCTCAAGCCCTAGCTTTCACTCTCTTAAAAATGGATAAAATGATCCAAAGATCAGCCCTATACAACAATATAATCCCAAAAGAATTGGCTAGGAAAAAGACTAAAATGCCCTTAATGATTCCCGGACGGATTTCCTTGTCAACTGCCCAACTTTCAAAGGGCATATCTCACTCATACGAACTCGGAATTGAGTAAACTCAGTGGTGTTGGAAAGATCGTTCCATGAACTTTACAACCATAGACGGAACTCCACCTAACTCATCCTGAGCTAGAATTTATGGCTGTTCAAAGTTGGCCAAAAATTCACATTTTCCATACTTAGCCAAAATTTTCCAGATTTTTAAATCCTTTCCAAAATGAAAAATTTTAAATTCTAAGCCTCTTCTTAGTTATTTCAATTTGCCGGATGTTACAATAACATGTTAATATATCATGATACATGAAAATATTTTTAACATTCTTTAACTCTTGCTTCTTGTCATTCCTTTAACTTGTGTTTCTAACTTTTATCCTTATTAAATATGCATGTGATTAGTTGAAAATAACAAATCGAAGGGCTATTATTTACATGCTCCAAATGGTTAGAGAGTACTCAAAGGTATGTCTACCAATCCTTTTACATTCTCCAAATATAAAGGCAAATATATTTATGCACAAAATACTAAATTTACACTTATTTTTAGTGTGGATGCAAAATCCAATAATTGCAAGAACAGAAAACTCATTTGAGTTTGTCTGTGAATGGATTTATGGAACCACTCAAACCATGTCAAATTCCTATAGTTAAGTGACACATTACAAAAGGGTAAAATAAAATAGTCATTATTATATTTTTAGTGTGTCAGATTAAGTGGGATTGGTCATTAAATGATTCAAATGAATATCTTTTATTTTTTAAAAAAAATTAGTTTTAATTAAGAATTTCATGTCAATAAATCTTACTTAAAAAATTAACTAAATAGGTTGAGTGATTTTTTAATTAAGTGATTTTCTGTGGAAAAAAATTCATAGTTGAATGACTTTTGAGGTAAAAATCAAAGTTAAGTGACTTTACGTGGAAAGAGTCCATAGTTGAGTGTCTTTTGAATTAAGAATTAAAGTTCATAATTGAAGTTTGTTTTTATGATATATAAAATTATGTTTTGAATATGAGCTTATTTGAGATAAATTTGAGTGTTGAATCACGTAAAGATATGACACCTGAATTTAACTCAATCTCAAAAGCTAGCTCGTGAGGAAGGATTGTCCATGCTCCATATAAGCAGATCACTAGTCCATTCCCCAACCAATGTGGAACTTTTACCCACTCTAACACCCCTCCCCCCCTTCACGCCCAAGCTCAACTGGAGCGTGGATCGGGAGCCCAAAGGGGATAGACCTGATTATGATACCATATAAACATGACACTTTGGCCTAACTCAACCCCGAAAGCTAGCTCATGATGGGAGGATTTCCCAAGTCCATATAAGAAGATCACCAGTCTATTACCCAACCAATGTGGGACTTTTACCCACTCTAACAATTTAATCGTTAAAATTCAAAGAACAAGTTGATCTCGGACAAAAAATCGTACAATTGGCATCATGCAAAAATATTTGAAGTTTATCTAGCCAAGACAACTAAAAAATGTCTTCAGTTGGGCCGTACCAATAGATATGTCAATTGGAGTAGGGCAAAATGGGGGGCAAGACAAGGTAGGTGAAGACTTAAATAACGGGAGGGGGATAAAACAAAAATTATTTTACTAAAAAATTAAATGATTAAATGAGGCAAGGCATGAGATATATGTGAAATTAGGTCTTGGGTCTAACTCACATTTCAAAAGCTAGTTCAAAAGAGGAGGATTGCCTAAGCCATATAAGGAGTCCACTCATTTCATTAATCATCAATGTGGGACTTTTGTCATTCTTTAACACCCCACCTCACGTCCAGTGCTTAGCATCTGGTGCGTGGACAAGTTTTATTTTTCTGGACCCCAACATTGGGTGAGATGGGCCCTGCTCTGATGCCATGAGATTTGTTGCTCTAGTGTCTATAATTCAGTCCTTACTATTACAAAAAAAAAAGTAGACAAACATTGCTTATACATGTTTCACTAGTTTACCTTTAACCTGCCACATTAGCACTTATTAAGGGATAGTTGTTTTTGTTCAGCATTTGGAGTATTTGCTCATATTGTTTCTTAGAGAAAACACATCAACAGGTTGTACTTGCATTTTTCCAGCCATCTGACACCTTGAATCAAATCCCTATTTGATAGAGCCTAGTAACATTGGTTATGACCTAATTTGCTTGTCTCTGACTAGCTGTAGAATCTTGCCTAGGTGATTGTTCAGCTTGAACATGGTATGCTCATCCTGTCCACTACCAGAATTTATCATCTTTTTCTTAAAGCTTGCTGGATAACCAACTAACTTGTAGCAGTTTTCCTTAACATGACCTTTTAGCTTACAAAAATAACATTGCACACTATAGTCCTTTTTAAACCTTTGAAATCCTGATCCAGCCTTTGAGTACAATGTTGAAGCCTCACATTGTGATGAAGTATAGTGGGATGTTGGTCCAGTCCCAAGTAGCCCAATAGAAGAACTAGTGATTACCTTTTGTCCTTCATCAACATATGCTTGATTTCCATAAGATAACGATGTCATCAAGAGTATCTAGCTTTTTGCCTGCTGATAGGTATCATCTAGTCCCATCAGGAATTGATACAATTTTTGTCTCTGCAAATAAGCCAAGAAATCTCTGGATTACCCTTAAGCTTTGTATAATAGACTGAAACAGATGATGTTCCTTGGGTTAATGATGTAATTTCTTTATGAAAATTGAAAGTTCTTGCACCATTAACTTTATCAAATCTTTCTTTCAACTCTTTCCATAAAACCCATGCATTAAATGCATAAGCTACACCACTTTACAGACTATTAGACACAAAATTCATCAATCAAGATTACACTACAACATTAACCCTCTCCCATTGTGCCCATAACTCTTCCCTAAATTTCTCTTTCTTACATGTACTATCTATGAATCCTAGCTTGTTTCTCCCTAACAAATCTATGCACATATATCTACTCCAATAGAGTAAAACTCTGTTCTAGTAAATTGAAGAAAAATCAGAGAGATATATCTTAAATCAGAAGCATGCAAATGGAAAGGATGATCGAGATCAATTGTTTTGTCACCTGGATTCCACTGCTAGTAGCAGTTTGTGCATTTCTAGTCATCACTGACAGAGTTTTATGACCTTGATTTTGCGGATGTTATCAACAAACGAAGAGAAATCACAAAAATCGAGATAACGAAGCTAGAAAGAAATGAGTCATGTAGTAAGACACTCGTATTAGGCTCTGATACCATGAACTTAATCAGTCTACCATTGATAAACCTTATAATACTTTAAAGAAGAAGAAATGTAAAGAGGAGAGAAGAGAAGCCTAACTGCTCATATGAATTTAGCTTGTATTCAAAGTTGTTCATTCACTACACATTAGGTGTATATATATACACACATGTACTATCACTAAGTTAGTTATACTACTAATAGAATTAGATAACTAACTTATAACAACTAATCAAATAACTATATGACTTAAAAAGCATTTGCATAGATAGCCACATAGCCTTTCTTCCACAGATATGATATTACGACAATATCCGAGTTCGAAAGGTAGAACAAAGGAAGGTCAAGGCTTTCCTCTCATTACTCTTTCCACGGAAAAGTCAGCTTCTTAGCCCGAAGAGCAAGGATTTCTGCACGACTTAGTTAGTTATTCTTGCAGTTCAGATAAAATTTGGACCGGATTGGGTTAGGTCTCTGAAAGCATGGTTCTTGCCTCCCTACCGCCTTTGAGCTCGTCCATTTCCTTGAATTTAGAAGGCTTGTTCAAAAGAAAAAAAGACGTGGGTGGCATTATGACTAGGGTGTCAATTAGAAAGGTTCAACTAATGTTCGTTCAATCAAGCAGCATTCGGTACCAGAGGCATTTCCCTCACATGCTGAAGCAAGAAAGCCCCTGTCTTCTATGACACGGATCTACTTCACTGGAAAGACGCGATACTCATTAGCGAGTGTCTGGTGACCCCTCACATATAAATAGATAACTTATGTGCGATTAAGCATACATGCAGATCACTTATCTCCATGCATTTGCATAATCAACAATCCCTTGACAATATTGTATAGAAAATTTTAGGTCTTTCTTAATCCACTCTAAGAAAAGAGCAAGTACATATATACTATACTTTGGAGTAGATCCAGCCTTAATAAATTCATGTAAATACTTAATTTCACTCAAATATCTTCACATAAGGGTGAAATTATATTTTGTCTGCACATTAATAAAAAAATATTTTCTAATGGGTAGTAAATAACATGATATATAAGTGCATCAATTGCAATAAAACATAGTACTTTCTAAGTAATTTCATGAGATCGACATTGATCTTTCTTTATGGTCTGTGAAATTATTGTTATGCCCCAAGGTACAAACCGTACTTTATATTTTAGAATTTTACTTTCACACAGTAACCCATTTGTACCCCATTGGCAATTTGGCATCATATCTTGGTCTTTGGACTATAAATTTAAAATATCACTTTTTCAAGTCAAATCACATATATTTGAATTGCGTATTTCATTTAGTCAATCATTTATCAGTTCACAATATTTGACAGATCTAAAATCAAGAGTTCATTAATATTTATGATGTTGAGCGCTACATTATATCAAAGACACTATCGATGGTTATTTGACATTGATTTCAATGTGACATAACTTATCGACATCTCTTCTTTTTTCATCATTTTCAAGTATCTGAACATTTGCCTCCATATTATGATTATCTTGATCATTTGTCTATCTCCTTCTTCAAGGAGTTATACTTTTGGAACCGATTGGTCTATCACGTTTCAGGCATGACATAGACCTTGCCCTTCAAGAATTTTTCATTGGAGCATTTACAACTGTATTACAACATAGTGTCGATAAATACATCTTGCAATTGATTTACAATATTTAACAAATGAATTATCTCTTGAACTTAAAGTTCACAATTTTTCCTAGGATCTAAATAATATATTCTACGTATTTTTAGCTTCAAATCATCTATTCCCCTAATATTAGAATACATTTTCTGATGTTTACCATCAAACTTAATTGAATCAGCTACCACACACTTTAATTTTTAGATGAAAACTATTTGATTTCTAATCTTGAACCAACAATACAAGGAAACTTTGTTGACTTAATGCGTATAAGGGTTGTTATATTTTAGATAACACACCTCATATCAAAATCTATTCGAGAGCTTCGTTTTCGTAACCAATAGTTTAACTATAATTGGCGGAGACATAAAATTTATGTTAAACCAATCAGCATTTTCAACATAATTTTATAATTTAAAATTATACTATTAATTTAACAATTTGAGCAAACAACATTTTCAGAAATCAAATTGCAAGTTGATGACAAGCACATGTCATCATAATATAGATGAATTTATTAAAATCATAAAATAATGAACGATTCACGTGGACATGTTTATATCCACCTTTTTATACATTTCAAAACATCAAGGGATACAATACCTACCTTAACTGATATAATATTTATTTTTTCATAACAACAAGTAAGACGAGAGATCTTTTGAAGAATCTTTTATTTCTTTAATATATATATATATATGTATATAACCATATGAATTCTCATTTATTTTCACATTACAGTTGAATTGAAATGGCCAATCGATTATGACAATTAATATTTCTTTTGGTAAACCTAAGACAATTTTGTATAATTTGCAAATCACATACCGGCCTTAATGTGAACATTCAACTAGCTAGTCTGATCAAAGTTTAGATTCAAAATTTATTAGTTTAAGCTTACAAGTTTTTTGAATTATTAAAACCAAAGTTTTTCTATTCGGAATGACAAATATATTTGCACATGGATAAGAATTTGTCAGTGGATATTTCCGGGTTAATTTAAGAGGCGATTAATAATAGATTTTAAATATTTTCTTTATCTAAATTTTGTGGAATCGAGTGAAAGATGGAGTTATATTTCATTATATTTTTTTTTGACAAATTACTTAACTACACTCCTTTACTTACCTTAATATCCATTTATCCCTACTTATTTCAAAAATTTCAAAAATCCCTTATTTTACCTATGTATCCCGTGCACAACGCTATGTATCCCGCTATGTGGAATGTATCAAACGCTATGTATCCCGTGCACAATGCTATGTATCCCGTGCACAATGCTATGTATCCCGCTATGTGGAATGTATCAAACCTAATGTATTCCGTGCACAACGCTATGTATCCCGCTATGTGGGATGTATCAAACCTAATGTATCCCGTGCACAATGCTATGTATCCCGCAAACATCATTTTTAAGGGATTTTTGGTAAATAGAAAACTAGAAGGGATAGGATGTTATTTAGTACTTATAATATGTGGTTCCTATAATTTATATTTTTTTTTTTGCATATAATAATAGGAATAATGTTCATACTTAAATATATCTAAATACGATTTCAAAAGTGAAGAATAAATTGAAAAACATTATTTTCCAACTTAAAAATATAATTAAATTTAAAATTTTCATATCCAACACTAATATTTAAAATAAAATAAAAGTTATGTTAAAATAAATAAATATTTTTTATTACCAGTTCCTTTATTTAACGGAGAGATTCTTAGGAAGGTGGCCAATTTGATTAAAGTATTTTTGACAGAATTATTCTTATTATTCAACGAGGCGGCATATCGGTCGGTTCGATTTTAAAGTTTATTGGTTTGACTTATCGGTTATCAGTTAAGAATCATTAAAATATTGACTTATCGATTTATCGGTTATTGATCGTTATCGGTTTGGTTATCGATTTAACCGTTAAGATTTGATAGAAAAAATAAATAATTTAAAATCACTTAGAAACATGGTAACAAACCAAATAAATCATGCACATGAGTTGATAGATTATATATATCTTGCGAAAAAACAACACTAACACATTGTAGAATTCATAACCGAAAATTTGAGACTGCCAGAAATAAAATATGAAACTAAATCCTAAGTCAAGAAGTTTATATACTGAATGATATAAATATAATTTATTAATTTACTATTGGGTTAACATTTAACCTGTTAAGAGAAAACCTCAAACCGTTAAGAATGATAACCCGATAATAAAAAAAATTAAAGCCATTAAATCAATAGCTCATTATCGATAAATCAATATCTTTTTTTTTTATTCAAATTATTGATTTTGGTTCGATTTTGAATAGCCCTACCTGGCATAGAGTATAAAAATGTATTAAACTAGTCTATTTCAGATCTAGACTTTGATAAACCAATTGAAACTTCACTTTTTAATAGATGTGTCTTTGCGATTTCGATTTTAGTCTAAAAATATTTGTGTCTTATCCAAAAATAATATAATACAACTTTGAAGTGTGAACTGCATCCAACTATCGAAATAATTTTATATAGCTTTTCTTACGGTGAGTTGGTATTTAAAAATTATAAAACGAGACCTCAATTCCATTAGTCTTTCATAAAATATGATAAGCCAAAATAATCAATAGTCAACTGAAGAAATTGATATTAAATGGTTGCATAAATCGATGAATAATTCGTACTCTAATATAATGCAACTGTTAACTTCATCCGGCTGTTGATACCAGTATTTTATTTTTGGTTATTTGATATTTAAAATGATAAAATTAATGGAATCTTAACATAATTCATCTTTAATAAATACCGATGAATTAGCACATTGTATTGGGGGAAGTGGTTTTGTATACGTACAAATTTTTTGAATTTTTTTATGGTTGTTTTATAGGAGATTTTTACTTTTATGAATAAGAGATATGAAAAAGACAATTTGCTTCTATCCAAAAAATATCACTAGAAACATTAGATTTTGTTTTATTAAAACTTTAAAACCTGCAACATAATAAATTGTATTGAGCACGAAATAGACGAACAAAAAAAAAGAATTTCCACCTTAAAAAATTGCACTAGACTTTTGAAATGAGACCAAAAAGTAACATAAACTACAAAATATATACTTTTCAAATGTGAGATCCAATTAAATAAAAATTTTTTAATCTTTCACCATTCCAATTAAATAACATTTAGAGTTTGAAAAAAATCCGATACAAAAATAAAATAAAATTAGGCACGCACTTTATCGTTAAATTACTCATAGCTAACAAATATTTTTGATAATTCGTCACTGAATAGAATTAATGACAAATTTTATTATTTGGCTATTGAATTCGTCTTGCTAATTTGTTTTACTTAAAGGACCAAAAAATGTTTTTCAATACTTAAAGGACTATTTTGAGCCTACTAATAAAGATAAAGGGATCAATTTTGTCATTTTGTGTTGTTGTATGGCCATATATTCAAGCTAGTCTTCATTAGCTTTTACGTTTTATTGTTTAGCTCTCTCAAAAATCACATAATTTCCTTGTTATTTTTCATGGTTTTATCAGCTTTGAGATTATCAGCTTGGAAGTAAAGAAAAAGGTAAATATTTTTTCTAGTTTCCTCTTTCTAATTCATTTAACATGTATGTAGTGATTTGATAGAAATATTTTCAAAGACAAATAAAGTAATATCCCCTTTTTGTTTTTATTTGTGTGGATTACATACATAAAAAATATATTTTTGACTCGATAATTATAGAACGTATATATGTGTTGGATGATCCCAGTTGTGTTCTAGATTATATATAAAATGATTTTGAAATACTAATACTTTTAAAGTTATTAACTACTAATCATCAGAAAATAAATAAGGAATTTATATATTTTTCTTTGTACCAAACACAGACTAAGGTCAGAAATTCATATATTTTTCTTCGTACCAAACACAGACTAAGGTCTCTTATGGAAACCTATACATAACAAGTTTATGTAGATATAGATCTTGGCATTAGATCTTAATATATCATTATACAG
>JAJOOH010008259.1:0-30512 GCA_029582605.1 Solanum gracilifrons | reverse complement strand
CTAATAGGCTAGTGTCGATTGGTGCGAAGTAATAACTAAGCCAAACATCGATTATGATGTCTAATATGAGGTAAAGGTAAGGGTTAGTAAATTATACACACGTAGCCGGACCAAGGTGCGGGGTGAAATTCTCTAGATGCCGCACCAAGGATTTAGAGATACCTAACTTATCACTTTGCATGTAATACACTAGAAAAGGATTGCTATGACTAGGATTACTGCGTTATGAGATTGTGGGGAACACATATACCCTATCATGTCTAGGGTGTAGGCTCAGGGCTTGTCAATGTCCTTGGAATATGAGGACTCACTATCTGTAAGCAAAAGATAGCAATCCTAATCTAGCCACGAGTGCGAGGATGCGAAGTGTCAAACCCTACATTATGAGACAATTTTGGCACAAGTATGCATTAGTAAAAGGAATGTACTAAGTATGTGGAAATGCAATATAACATGAAACGTGATCATATAGGGACATAAAACGTAATATGCATGACCAAACTAAAGTATAGTAAAAACCTTTAAAGAAAAATTATGAATTATGAACATGATAAATGCATCTTGAAATCACTAATGGATGTTTCATAAAACCTTTGAATGAAAATATAGTTCATTTTGTTTTATGGGATCTTAGTTTCAACCTACATTCGACCAGGTGAGTATAACACAGAATCATATGTAACTCTCATACCGAGAAGGGATAGTCTATTTGCCAAGGTACAACTTTGTATCATTCATTCATATGTTATTTGTGGATCTAGTAGCGGGGTCATTTAAGATAATTCTTAAGAGGCTTGTAGTTTGGTACTAGAGATTTCTACTAGAGACTACCATATTTGAGATTCCACCTCAAAGTTCTTTCAGTGCTAGTTCAATCTCAATAAAAAAGATAATGACAATTAACAAAGCATAACATTTGGAAAGGAAATAATTAACTACCAATCATAAAAACATAATCATCATAGAATAACTCATGTAAATCATTATTCTTATATATGTGAGAAAACCTTTCATAATCATGATTTCATAAGTATGTGAGAAAACCTTTCACAATTCATTGATGCTTATCTAAAAATCAACCTTAATTCATAAAACATGCATGTAAATCATAATTCATATCTTCACAAATTCATGAATAATGAATGGGTCCATATTAGACCAATTGGAACATATGTAATAGAATCAAATCATGCATAATAAGATGGAAATTGAATAATTGAAGCATAATTAAATATGACCCATGAAGATTGACATAAACCCTAATTGAATTGGGTGAAATTGAATTACAGAATTGTGAGGTGAATTTCATCATACCTTGAAGAATCCTAGGTTTATAATTGAAAGAGGAGACTTGGAGCTTGAATATCCATTGAATCTCTTGAAGCCTTGGGAGAAAACTTGAAGAAGAATAGTGGAGAAATATTGGGGTTTTGAGTGAATGAGAGGGAATGGGTGGATTGGGGCTCTTATAAATCATTTATACTAATTTATTGTAGGTAAAAATGACATAGTGTTGGGGTTAAAATAGAGAGAAAAGACCCAAATAGCTCTGACTTAAAAACTGCCGAAACACCCTCCATGGAATCCTTTCACAGACCGTCAATCGCTTTACTGTCCATCAACTCATCAATAGACCCTTTTCTTAGAATATTTTCCATAGTGTTCAGGTCCAAGAATGTGTTCATTAACCATGGACCCTTTCACAATTCGTGAACCCTTCCTTACAAGTCCACTTTTCACAGATTTTAACTGTGTTTTCTCATTCCAACTTCAAATTGACATTTTACACTTCTGGGGTGTTACTATGATGAATATACGATTGTCGTTATTTTCAATATGTTTGTATATGAACACAATTAACTCTCTTTCTGACATTCGTCTACTTCTTTGGTGAATTAATGTTCAACTCTTGTTTCATTCTGACAAACATTATGATGAAAGGACAAAAGATTTGAATGAGACATGAGATTGGTACCCAAAGCTTCAATAGTCATATGGATAGAGAGAATTTCCATGTCCGAGGGGAGAAAAGCAGTTGGATTGAATCATGTTTTATAGGACTCTATTAATTTGAATGGAGAATATGTAAATAATATGATATTTATTATTAATTTGAATTGGAGAATGTTCAAATAATCTGATATTTATTAATTTCAATAAACTCAGATTTACTTTACATATTATTTGAGCTTGCAATGTCATCAAATTTTTGTACTTCACTATGTATGCATATTCCCAAAAGAATAATTTCCATTCAATTAGATTTAATGTTTGCAACATGCTAATGAAGTATAGGGCATGTGACACGTTTTAGTGCTATAAGTGTTTACTAGTCATGTGAAAATCATTAGTGTGCTTTCTTAACTTGTCGTATTCTTGAACTTTGAGAAAGTCGAAGCTTATGTGTGTATCAGTAATCTAAACTCGTACTACATAGATCGACATTAAAGCTTGATATATCTATTATGGATGTTTATTGAATGAACTTTGCTTAAAATGCAGGAGCATATCTCAGATGTCTTTATGGGTGCTAATTGCAGTTGTCATTCTTGTTTGGTGTTCATAGGAGACAGAAAATATTGTATTATTGTCATATTATTTATTATATTTTAGTATAAGAGTTATATTAAACTTAAATAAATGTTGATATGTTTTTTTACTCTTTAAAAGATCTTTTATAAATCTGAATCCTCCTTTTAGATTGTGTATGCTATTAATGTCTATGATTATATGTTAGATAACATTTGTAATAGATTATCATTTTTTTATTAGTCATCACCTCGGGTTGTGATTTCTTTGATGTAGAGGGTTTGTCTTGGTCCCCACCGTGCCGATTAATTCAAAAGTTACAGTTGTTAGAGGGACATGGATCATACCCCTAACCAACATATTACATCATAAATTTTTTTTAAAAAGAGTGGAAAATCAGTACCCTATACAATATCCTTCTCTATCAAAATATCAAGTCAAATCTTAGCCTACAATTTTTTTTACATTTTTTCATATTTTACCACATGGAAGGTACATTAAACATTTAACGAATAGATTGCCAACAGGAGAAATAGGTTTCATTTCCACTAGTAGAGTCCATCTTTACAAAGTAATCAACAACCATATTAGCTTCTCCATAACAATGAGTGAAGTTGACATTGGCATTGCTAACACTTCTGTTAGTATCATATATGATCTTTTTCAACTTTAAATTAACCCCACTCATGTTTGTCGACATGTTAGTGATTACCTTAGAATCTATTTCGATCGTGAAACTGTAAATTTCCTTCTCCACGCACCAATTAGCACCTAACTTGTCCACTGTTTCCAGATTTCTCAACTAATCCAACATTTGAATGATTTCCAAATCTAGCTACCACATCATTAAAAGGTATTTTCCATTTCACCAAGAAAGAAAAGAGATCTTGAAAGGAATAGATACTCTTCATAAATAGCTAAAATTACCTTATGAGTAAGTAATTGGTATAAATATTTGTGTATAGTTATTTTTAAAATGTGTAATATACGTCGTTGGGTAACCATGTTAGCACTCATAAACATCATTATACTCGAAGTATATGTGTGGTACTACCTGATGCCTAACTTTGTCTCCCTCACTCCTTTCCTTTAAGATAAGGCTCCCTAACTTGATAATCTTTTTGCATATGTATATACTTTATTATCGACAGTGAACCAATTGTTATTACCAGCTTTTTGTGATTCCTCTTAAATCGCATTAATTTATCGTAAATATTTCATTTCAATTGCAATATGGATATTCACCCATACGAGGATACTCCACATGTGCCTCCATATGTTGATTTGCATTTAGCATCATAACCATATTTGTGGTGGTCATTTAGCATCATAACCAAGTTCAAGAATATTGTGAACGCCTAATATTTGACGTGTTTATTTTACTCCTACAATATATAGTAAGGTCTTTTCTTATATTTTTGTTTTGTATTATTATATTTTGGGCTGTTTGTCATTGTTTGTATTATTTTTTTAATTGGCCCAAATGACCTAATTTTGATTGAATTAGGTTGATTTCAACCAAATTCTGATAGCCCAATCAATTTTGAACCGGTCCAATAAAAACGGTCAATATTGAATCTCAACCATTCATGATATTTTGATCCAAGGGCTCTTATGGCCTTACTAAAAAATCCAAAACTCCGAAAAGCAAAATCAATTTTGGCTCATTTAGGGCTTTATTTGGATAGCTTTAGTGTCCTCAAATACTTCTTTTATGCCAATAACTGATGTAAAATTCTTTATTTCCAGGTATTTGGATTGAGGAACAAAGCATGGACACTAATGAGCAAAAAGGAACAAGGCAACTGAAAGAACGAAAAAAAAAAGGCATGTTGATTGCCGAATTCATTGGGTGAGTCGCCGAATGGCTATTATCTCACCTAAAATTCTAGTGTGCCAAGCTCTAAAGGAGAAAATGAAGTCGGTGAGAGAAAGAAGCAGTCAGCGTGTCATCGAATGGTTCTGCGATGCAGTGTTGGATCGCCCAAAGTTACAGAACTTGAGGATGCTGAAGGCCAAAGCAAAAAGGCGATGGAATTGACGAAAGGGCAGATCGCCGAGCTGATTCGTGATCCTGTCATACTGTGCCGAATGGTCCTTCGCAGCTTATTTTTGGCGACTATAAATACATTTTCAAACAATATGTTTAGTATCAAATTTTATTCTGAACATTCATTAGAGTAATATTTGAGTTTGAACCGAGAGTATTGAGACAACATTTTTCCTTAGCTTTGAAGAATTGAAATTTTCCATTTTTGAGAAATTGGAAGTGGGTCTTTGAGATTCTTCAATTTGGACCTTTGTAAAGACGAAATTAATCTTACCCAGTTGATGAAAACACAATTCGGTAACGATTTTTATCTTTTTATGATGTCTAGCTAAAACCCCAATTATTGGGTTGTGATTATGTGATTATGGGTTGATTTAGCTGATGGGTATTGCTAATTTTTAGGTTAAATGTTGTTTAGAAGTGATTTCATTTAGTAATTGTGGTATAAATTAGAGGATTGTAGTTGCAAATACATTCCTACCTTCATGTTTTTGGCTAGCTCGAGAGAGGTTTTGAAACCAAGATTATTGAATTAATGGTATGTGGGTATTGGGTTGTTATCGTTTCATCTCAAGAGAGTGAATCCTAAACCCTTTTCCACACATTCAGCTCGAGAGAGTGAATAGAGCATAGGTTGTTATTTGCATGCTTGTTGGTGTTCGAGAGAAACCAACTTGATTCAGAGTAAATTGTTCGAGAGAAAGTTTATCCCCACTAAAGTCTAGCTTATTCACTGATTTACAGCTATTTACTAAAAGTTGCAATTACCCATCTGTCTATATTAGCCTATAATCGAATCACATCACAAGAACCCGTCTCAATATTGTTGTTTTCGTGTTATTTGCTGCTGTTGTATTTGATAATGACAATAAAAAAAACCCTGTTATTTGACATTTGTGTCACCCCTTAATTTGAATTATGTTTTTATTCGTTAATATCTATTCCTATGATTGACTTGAGCATATTCGTACTTGCCTATTGATTCTCAAACACGTACCACTCCCTGTGGGATTCGACCCCAACTCATTTAGTTGGGTTATATTAATGACTAATGATCGTTGACACTTAGAATTTGAAAAAGTGTTCTGATAGGTGAAATAAAAATGGCGCCGCTGCCAGAGAGTGGTGTTAGTTGAGATTCTTTAGTTAAGTTGAATTTATGTTCTTGTTAGTCATAGTTAAACATAATTAATTTTAGTTTTGTTTTTCATGTTTGTGTTTTGAAATAGGAAGTATGAGTGTGAACGGAAGCAATGGTAGCCAAGTAGGCCACCAAGATGACATTGGAAACCTCAAGGATGTCAACGAGCCTAATGCTAATGACCCCAATCTTATGGGTGGAATTGGTGTCATTCGCTTGCCTCCGGCCGAAGGGAACGCAGTGTTCCATATAACAAGTACTATTTTGCAGCTCTTTCAACTGAAGGGGTTGTTAGGTGGTTTGGCTCATGAGGATCCCCATGAGCATATTATAAATTTTATGGATGTTTGCAGACCGTTCTCTTTCAAGAACATTTCCCAAGAGTCGGTCTGGTCAAGGTTGTTCCCATTCTCTTTGATGGGAGAAACATGTAAGTGGTTGGCTGAAAAGCCACGTGAATCAATCACTTCGTGGTAGGAGTTGGTCACCGCATTTCAAGTGCGATTTTTTCCTCATTCGAAGATGATGACTCTTCGGGACAACATTTAGAGTTTCAAGCGTCTTGAGGGCGAGCCAATTCATGAAACTTGGCAACAATTCAACAAGTTGGTGCTCCAATACCCAACTCATGGCTTGCCTGACACCGTGTTGCTGTAGTAGTTTTACCGAAGCATAGATTCTGTAAACTAGGGTGTTGCTGACCAACTTTCTCCTAGAGATTTGATGCAACAACCTTATGTGATAGCAGCTCAACTATTGGAAGGCATGACCACAATCAATCGAGCTTGGTACACCCACGAAGATCAGGTCTCCCCTCTCACATTTAAATTGAACAAGGAGCAGATGGAGAAAAACCTAGAGAGGGACCAAAACATGGCAAAGATCATGACACAACTTAACATTTTGTCCAAAAAATTCATGGGAGCTGCTGCTCAAAGTGTCAATATTGTGGGTGTCGGGTGTGTTAATCCTAATGAGGCCAAGTCTGAGGCTTTGTACAACGAAGAGGTTTAATTTCCTAGCCAACCAAGGTTTTGGTTATCGTTCAAACTATCTGAGGCAGGGTGGTAACCAAGGTTGGAACAGGGATTAAGGTTGGAAGGATCGTGATCGAGAGTGGAGGGACAGTAACCCCACCTGGAAAGAGTGATACGGGGAGAAGGATAGATATGTCCTCCCCCCATGAGTGCCAAAAGTCAAAGGATTCTGAGGGAGGTCAGTCAGAGGATATTCTGTCTCATATCCTAAACAAAGTTGAAGGGTCGAAAATGATTTTGAAAGAAATAAAAGAAAATGTGTCAACCCTTAGCCAGAAGGTTACCTCTCATTCAGTATCAATCAAATAGTTGGAGACCTAAATGGTCATATCTCATCTTATTTAAACACGAGACAGCAATGGGGTTTGCCTAGTTACACTATGGCCAACCCCAAAACTGAGGTTTGAGCATGGACTTGCGTCGTGTCACAACGTTAACTAAGGTGCTTCTTGGGAGGTAACACAAATTTTTATTTTCTTTATTTTTGAATAGGAAATAATGGTGTGTTGATTGTGCATGGTAAAGCGTGAAATGTGTTTGAAAAGTGTAAGTTGGCGAGCTAAAAGTCCAATCGGTGCATCGCCGAAGAGGTCAGTGAGCTCGACTTGGATAGCCGTTGGATTCAAGACATTTTTGAATTGGAGTCTATAAAACTCGGCGAGCCCAGGAGCAACTTGGTGAATCGCCAACCAGGTCGGCAATCATGACCTAGTGCACCGTTTGGACCCCAACATTAACTGGAGGTTCTATAAAACTCGGTGAGGTAAGTAACCACTTGACGTATCGCCGAGTGGGTCAGCGAGCATAACCTATATCGCCGAATGGGTGAGAACTGGATGAATTTTAAAGGCCAAAGGTTTAAACTTTCAAACTCTTTCACTTTCCTTCACTTTTCAACTTCCCAAAATCATACCCGCATTATAGTATTCTATATTTTTGTGTTTTTACTGCATTTTAGTCATCAAGTTTGTGTTCGGAGTTGGATTTATTTGCCACTTAGCGTTTCAAAGTATTTATTTGGCAACAAAGGTTGGTTTTCTGAACCCAAATTCATTTTTAGCAATTTGTACTAATTTGCAATTGATTTTTTCTTAGTGATGTGTGCTGGGCCTCTCTGATGTTTTAATTTTGTGCTTGTATGCTCGTGTGCTTATTTTAATTTGAATATCATGCCTTTAATGTCTTTATTTATTAATTACTGAAATCGTCGTGCCTTAAAACTGATTAAAATTGTGGGGTTGTGCTTGCATGTTGTTGGTTCTAGTCACTTGAAGTCTAGGTAACCCGCATTTGTGCCAAATGACGTAATTTAACCAACGATGGAGCGGTTAACGTCATTCCTCTGGGCAAAAGTCTTCAAATGGCCAAAGTTGGCCAAACTGGGAGAAGTGTGAGTATCCCGGGGGTATGGGTGTAATGGGTCTCAGTTTAATTAGAGTAGTGTATGTTTTGATTTTATTTTCGGGGGCTGCGAGGTTGAATTTGGTAAGTTGGGTTTAAAGTAAGGACGTTGGGTCGTTAGGTGAGCTATGTCGAGCTTGCCGAACCACACGGCGGTTCGCTGAAGCACCCCTTATCGCCTTTAATTTCATGCCCAAACTTGATTTTGGTTCTGTAACTTTTGGCGAGAAGTTTGAGGTCACTGAGTGCACTCGGTGACTCGCCAAAAATCCTTCTTGATCGTCCTTTGTCTGCTCCTATAATCCCTAAAAGCACTATAAATTTTGTCAGGCTAACCCTTTCTCGCTGAATGTTGTCGGCGACTTGCCGAAAGGTCCTTCCCATTGTTGACATACCAATTTTTCTGGAAATTTTTTAGCCAATCCTTTCGGCGAGCCTGATCTAACTTATCAAAGAGATTCAGCAACTCACCGACCCGTTTAGTGAGTCTGTCTATAAGTCTCTTTCTATTCATTTAATTGAATTGCTTCTAATTCTTTTCGATGTTTTTGCAGACATGGCTAGACCAAAAGTTGCTGGTAGAGATATGCCACCCCATAAGAAGGCCAAGGCCTTTAAAATCAATGAGGATGCAGGTGCATCCAAGGCAAAGAAAACAAAACTTCCCACAGCTGGTGGGAAAGGAAAGGGTAAAGGGAAGGCACCTGCTTCACAAGAGGCCAACTCTGATAGGGACGGTATCTACGCCACTCACCTCACTACTTCTGAGAGTGATGGTGAGAACCAGGAGCATTAGGCTGTAGCTTCTGAGCCTGAGGATGATGAATTAGTAGCAGCACAGAGGGAAGAGCTACGATCAAAAGGATGACTGATTCGTCTAGGATAAGGACTCCTACGACCACAACTACTCCTTCACCCACTCCAGCACAAGTTGTGGTCCTAGCACTACCAAAACAGGGTCCTCCACCCAAGTCTATGAACAAACTGAAAAATGAGGGGTTGAAGCCAATTGTAGAGGAGAAGTGGCTGTCGACATATGGTGTCATTGATAGGTATTCAGAAATTATGAGTTGCCTAAAGTCACACAAGCTTTAGCTGTTCACCAAGCCACATGGCTCATACATTCAAAATTGGGTTTGGGTGTTCTACACCGCTTATGGAGCCTTGGTTCTACAAAGGAAGAAATTGGCTGCCAAATTTAAGCCGGTTAATTATGTGGTTGTCCGGGGCATGAAAGTGTTGTGTGACTATACTAATATAAATGTGGTATTGGACTGTACTAATAACATTGATGGCACACACTAGTACAGGGTAAAGACTAAGTCCTTGGAGAGCATGAAAAGTTGGCTAGCCCCTTTCATATGTGATGGTACTCTGAGGTGGTTTAAGGGAGGGGCTCCGATAAAAAAAAGGGACATATATGTAGCTGCGAGGTATTGGTTTCTCTATATCAGTAGTACAGTCATGCCATCCTAGAATGAATCCATCATTCGCAACACAAAGGCGGCTTGTCTTGTCTCGATCATTGCACGAGAGTGCATAAATTTGGGTATGATCATTGAGCATGAGATGGCCATGAGAGCCAAGCAGCGCCAGACTTCCCTTCCATTTCCGGTATCGATCCCTGAGCTGTGCAAACGGGCTCGGATTCCTAGAGATAAGAAGAAAGATGTGGAAGTGACTCTCATATCTTCTATTGATATCAAGAGAATCGAGGCGGAGTATTTAAAAGATCAGGCGGAGGAAAAGAAGAATGCAACCCCTGTGGACTCTTTCCCAGTTGTGGATACAGACACATTACCTGCAGAGGCACCTTTGCCTACTCCGGCCCCTGGGCCTTCAGGTACTTCTAGTGTTGTTTCTTCCGATACTCCATGTTCCTCTACTGCTACATTGCCTCCCAGATCTGAGGTTTCTACTGTTTCCCGGCCCCAGCTCACTCAGGCTGCATTACTCCGGATAGGGCAGCTAGCCCATTCTACCGATCGTCATACTGATATACTTGAGGCCTCCATTCCAGGAATGGTTCAGACAGCCCTCACTAATGCTATGACACCCTTGAGCGCTACCATTGATGCTATGACACCCTTGAACACTACCATTGATGCCCTTGCGGCTCGGATATTGGTGTGTGATCCTGGCCAAAGGCCACCGAGAAGGTGACGACTTTAAATGTCGTTATTGTTGCGCTGAGGAAAGATTTGGACCAGCTGAAGTCCAGCGACATGTCCATGATTTTCGGGACGGTGGAGATCCCAAATATGCAAATTGAGCCAGATATGCCACCAGCTACCGTCGGAGATGATTTACGAGTTGAGAAGGCAGTTGAACCCGAGTCTGAGGCGGAGACAGATGAGAAGATGTTTTAGGTTGCTGAGGAGGTTTCTTACGAGGGTCTTACAGAGATTGAGGAGGCCATGATTGATGCAGCTATGCAGACTTTTTGGCAAATACGTCTTTGGCTGACCGTAGTCGAGTTGGTTCTACTATGTATGTGACTCTGGGCACGGATGCTTAGACAGATGGAGCGACTATTTAGACATGATACTTTTTACCTCTCTCTCTGTCTTATTTTTATTGACTTTTGGATACTTTGTTTCTTGCATTTGAGGACAAATAGGCTTTGTTGTGGTGGGGTGAGGCCCATTTTTTGTGATTATTGCTTTGTTCGTATTTTTGGGTTTTGTGATATATATTGTGTTTTGCCTTGTTTTTGTGGATGATTGAGCTTGTGGCTCCTTTTTAATTGTAAATGAGTTTTAGACCCTTCCGAAAAATTTTGTGCCACCTCTTGTTTGTGGATGTTTGAATGCGGTTGTTCTCTTGCAAATTTGAGTATCAGTCTTGATCAATACCGATGACTTGAATAGTGTTCATAATCAAACAAAAATTAATGTACGGCTACGATGAGGCCAAATGAAGTTGCATAGGCAATATATGAACTTTCTGCATCTCGTTGTGACTAGCCAATTATCAAATTGAGTATCTTGTGATGAACATTGCACACTAGCGAGAGTGTGGAGTCTTGTTTGACATTGGTGTTAATGCCTTGTGTGTGATGAGCTTACTGTGAACCATGTATGATGACACCTAGAATTTGCCCTGTTGGCCCGGTTGACTAAGTGATGCATTCTCTTGAAAGGATCTTAGGCAACTTTAAAGAGTGAAACAATTTGACATTATACCTCTTTTGTGGCCTACCTGGTGAGTGTGTGAACATTCCTTGAACACCTTTTGTGCCTTAGCCTTTCCTTGGAAGAAACTTGATGAAATTGTGACCTTTCTTTTTCCCTTCACCTTAATCCTCATGAGATGTAGTTTGTGTGAATAGCCAACTAAGACCAAAAGCCTAAATTGGGGGTGTGGTGAAAAGAGAAGGTAAATCAAAAAGTGCAAAGATGTCCTATTTACCCATGGTTTGAAAAAGATGGAACCTCTCTATACACAAAGAAAAAAAGATAAGAGAAAAATGAAAAAGTTTGTGAAAGTGCAAAGAAAATAGGGTGTCCGATATTCCATGGAAAGTGAATAATGGGGTGGCCTATGAGCATAAATGAGAAGGATGAGGAGAAGGAAAGGAAGTGTTTTTCACACAATATTTAATGACAATAGAAGTCACTAAGCATAAACGACCATACATTTGCACTCAGCCCCGTTACAAGCCTTGAAAAGACCTTTTTGATCTTGAGTGAGCTGAAACAATGGCTGGTTGGAAAATAAGGGCAAACCTATGGGTTAAATCATGCATTGTGTTCATCATTGTGAGTGCGAGTGTTGATAGTAATTCATTGTGTGTGAATACGGAATCATTCTTTGTGTGAGGGCATTTGAGTACCTTTGTTGAGATTGAACTTGCATTTGGAGCAAGTATGGTGAACTTGAGAATCTTTGCTAATTGTGAGTCACAACTTGAATCTTTGAGTGCACAATTGATCTTTGCATGACTAAGTTGTCTTTTTGTGTGTATTCATGATTGAGTCTTGTGTAGCACTATTTGAGACATCCTTTTTGAACTGCTGAACTTGAGTTTTACTTGAGGACAAGCAAAAGTTTAAGTTGGGGGTGTTGATGAGTCCACGATTTGGACTCATTTAGGGCTTTATTTGGATAGCTTTAGTGTCCTCAAATGCTTATTTTGTGTCAATAACTAATGTAAAATCCTTGAATACCATGTATTTGGATTGAGGAATAAAGCATGGACACTAACTAGCAAAAATGAACAAGGGAGCTGAAAGAACAAAAAAAAAGGCATGTTGATCGCCTAATTCATTTGGCGAGTCGCCGAATGGCTATTATCTCGCCTAAAGTTCTACTGTGCCAAGCCCTGAAGGAGAAAATCAAGTCGGCGAAAGAAAGTAGTAGGCATGTCACCAAACGGTTCCGCGATGCAATTTTGGATCGCCGAAAGTTACAGAACTTGACGATGCTGAAGGCCAAATCAAAAAGGCGATGGAATAAACCAAAGGGCGGATCGCCGAGCTGATCGGCGATCCCGACTTACTATGCTGAATCGAAAATAGTGCAGGATTTAAAAAAATTTCCTTAAATCCAACAATCGAAAACATTCATTTAAAACACTTAAAGCAGCGGAAGTCTACTATCTCACATGGCCATCTAAACAATATCTTGAAACGAAAGTAAGGTCACGGCCCTTTACAATAGAAATGACTAAAAAGGTCTATTACATGAAATAAAAGAAACTTCAAAATACTTGTCCTCGAACCTATGAGGACATACCAATTGATCTTAGAGGAACTTATCCAAGCCTTGAACTAAAAGAATCAATCAAATGCCGGAACTTACACTTGTAGTAAAATACGAGAAATATGGGTTAGCACACAAAACTGTACTAAGTAAGATGACCATGCAAAAACATGCTTAAAAAGGGACATTTTATTTGAAAGTCATGATCTATGCCAATTTGAGAAAACCTCATTAACATAGGCAAAAGAGGCATAAAATACAATCACAACCAACATATATGTCATTCCTTCACATTAGAACCAAATCGACATGCAAGACATTTCATAACATTAATTTTTCACCTCAAGTAACCTCAAACCATACTTTGTGCAATGTATCAATAACGTCCCATACCAACATCCAAAATAAGTACCACATCAAGGTCACCAAATGTGAACTTACCATTCATCCTTTCCATCTTTACACAATACTCGTACATAAGAGACATAAACATTTCAAAAGTCATGACAAGGGAAAATAACTAATAATACAACCCAAGTATAAGATGCATCATCACATTAGACATTTAAGTTAACATTCTTCATTAGCTTCATTTAGGGCACTTTCATACATTAGATATTAAGACATTAGAGAGCTCACTATGACCCTCTCAAAGTCTACTCGTGCAATGCATGGATGGCATCCCATACTACCACCCACACTTCATAGAACATTTCAAGAAACCACAATTCACATCTCACATGATGGGAATAAGCATTAACCGATATAGACCATGAGTGTTAACCATGCAATTTGGTGTCATATAACCCCACGCCGAAAGACGGTGTCCTACTTGCCTAAGGTAGAACCAGATACATTTAGCTTAGGTGGATCCCCTAGCTAGACCTATGTGGGCACATAGTTATGAGATAAGGAAGATGATTATTGAAACCCGGCCTAAACATCGGGAGAGTTTCCATCTAACCAAATTCACTCAGTACTTAGCCTTCATTCCCATAGAATATTTCATTACTTTAACATTATTACACAAGAGAGGGTGCCATTTGCCTACCGACCCAAATTATATTGATTAACACATTAAAGGGCTCCATAAGCCGACCGATTCTAGTCTCATTAGTTTGGAAAGCTCATTTGAATCCTCATTAAAGGGTGCCATAGGCCTACCGATTCAAGGTTTATCATTAACATTCTTGGAAGGGCGCCATAAGCCTACCGATCCCAAAGTTCATTAACATCATTAATGGAAGGGTGCCATAAGCCTACCGATCCCAAGGTTCATTAATAACATGTGTGGAAGGGTGCCATTAGCCTATCGATCAAAGATTCAACAATCAACAATACATTTGTTTATACAATAAAATGATTCATAAGCCTACCAATTCATGATATATATTACATGAAGAACCCTTCACATTCCATCATCACATTCATGAGTGTCAAATTGAGAAATAGCCTTTCAATAATAAAAAAATTACATTGAATACATGATCACCTTAACTTCATTAGATTCACATTCTTATACACGATCTCATGATAATACTCAATTCGTCATACTATGCCCTTCATGGCCATGAATCTCAAATTACCGAAACACCAACAATTTACTATAATTAAGGCATGGATAATGATACAATTCAATAACCTAAAGAAATTTAGACAAACTCTATTCACATACTTTCACAATCAACTAACCCACTTCATAAAGGTGCAATTTAGGAATTGAGAGGATTCATGGGTTCTTAGAGTATTTTCATCATAAATCATCAATTAAACACTAATTCAATCATAATTTTTCATTAAACAACCCTTCAATACGTTTGAAGAAGGAACCCATGATATAGAGTAAAACCCTAGGTTTTTAACAAACTTGAAACTTTGAAATTTACTTTTGAATGGAGTCTAGGGCTGAAAGCTACCCCAAGATGAAGGATCACCATACCTTGCTTGTGAATCCCCATGAAATTTGAGGAAGAACACCTTGAATCCACAAACCCTAGCTTTAATGGCTCCCTTCTTCTTCCTTGAGTTAGAGAGAGAAGTATTGAGAGGGAAGAACCCTTTTAATTTGATTTGGGTTTTGGAGAAATAAGGAGTAAATGACTTGTTTTAAGACTTAAAACTATATATACTAGTGATATAAAACAATTAAAAACAATCCCACATAATAATTAATTAAAATGAAATTACTTAAAAGACCCCAACTAAGGCAGCCCCGTCAGGGACCACGACAAATTTCACAGATCATGAGGGGCACCACAGCTCGTGGTGGTGCCCATGGTCCCTTGACCAGTGTTCCTCTCCACCTTGCCAATCCCTCAAGGGCCTAAGGCTAGACCACGTGACCTCCCACGATCTTTGGTCAAGACCACGAGTCGTGGTGATGGTTGTGGTCATGGAGGCAGTAGCTTGGCAAAATTGCCTTTCTTCCCATGCGCCCAAGTGGTCTTCACGACCACCTATACGGACCGTTAAGGGAACCACGGCTCGTGGTGGTGCACATGTTCTTTGAGGCAATAGCCTCTTCAACTTAACCCAACTCCTACCAAGCTAAGGCAACCCCACGAGCCTTCCCATGAACAGTGGTCATGACCACGAGCCGTGAAGTGTCTCATGAAGGGAAGCCTTGGCTTGGCACCTCACAAGGTCACACTACCATGTCAGTCACGGGTGGCACCACGACTTGTGGTGGCTACCATGGGTCGTGAAGACTCTTGTGGTCTTGGTAGGCAGTAGATAAGCCTAGTTTTAGGTAGCCTAGGTGCCCTAACCATGGCCATCATCCAAAACCCTTAGCCCTTGCCCTTAACCCTTGATGTTAACTCCCACGTTTTGGCTCTAGTTCAACCTATCATTTTCCGAGTCATTACATTATCCCTCTCTTAGGAACATTTGTCCTCGAATGACACTTTAAATAGTTAAACGGATAATGACTCAAGACTAGCAGCCCATCATGCATGACAAATCAATAAAATGCATAATCATAGGAGGAAACATCAATTCCACATCAATAAGCTCAAAGCAACACAAGAAAGTAGGAACTACATCTACAAACTTATTATGCACCAAAACATCAACATTTCTCATTTTGTTAGAGGAATCTCCTTCTCCAACTTACATCCTGCTCATTACAACAACCTAAGGCAAATTATGCAACTCTTTTCAAAACACATTTAAACACATTCAACAAGTCAACTCATGAAGCATTTAAGGCAACTCATTATAGATGCTCACTAACATGAGGAACAAAAATAATGAAAACTCATTTTCTAATATAAACATAAATTTCATCATAACATGCATATCATAAGGAGATAATGGAAACACATAACCACATATGACTCCAAAACATGAAACAAGCTACAAGGAACTCTTGGTCTCAAGCTTGAATAGGAATAGAAGAAAGTGATAAGGATATCGGAACTCTCAACAAAATTACTATTCAATATACCATCTCCCCCTTAAGAGTAAACCCATTCTAAGGCAAACATGGTAAACAACATAGGGACCTTAACAAAACATTCACAACCATAAGGAACTATCACTTACCGGTGCCTTCCTCCGGATTAGCACCTTTGTCCTTGTTAACTTGAAGTGCATAGATATGGTTTCTCTTTGGATTATCAAGATCCGGGCCTCTAAGAGAAGCTTGTTTGGCCTCCCTTCCTTTGGTCGCAAGAGTAGGGCAATCTCTCACTTGGTGATCATTCTTCCCACAACCATAGCACCCATTAGTACCGGCTAGGCACTTCCCATAATGCCTTTTTGCCCCAAGTGGTGCGTGTAGGTTTAGAAAATAGAGGTCCACCACCTTTATCTTGGTTATCCTTAGGAGTGCTGCAAAAATCTTGGCTTGGAGCCCTCTTCTTGAACATAGGTTGACCTTGCTCATCAGGCCTAGACCTCTTCATCTCCATATTCTTCCTCTTAAGCTTGGACTCCTCAAAAGATGGGGCATACACCATAAGTCTAGAAATAATCATATCATCATGGAGCATTACCGTATGGAACTCTTCCTCAAATAGGTCGGATATACCTATAACAAATTGACTCATCTCATCCCTAGTGTTTGACACCAAAGATGGTGCATACTTAGACAATTAGGTAGATTTCAAGGAGTACTCTTGGACATTCATTTTACCTTGTCTAAGGTTGATAAATTCCTCCACCTTAAATCAAGGATTTTACATCAGTTATTGGCAAAAAATAATCATTTGAGGACACTAAGTTTATCCAAATAAAGACCTAAATGAGTCTGAATCGTTGACTCATCAGGGCGCTCTGAGTGGCGCGGTGCCCCACCCTTTTCCTCAGATTTTTGACAAATTTTCCTGTTCTTTTTTTTACCCTAATTCGTCTAGATTTGATTGGATCTTTTCCCCCAAATACTTAGATTCAAATACTCAACCAAAGTATAAAAGAATCTACTCAAAACTAACTTCACATCTCATGAAACTAACTCAAGAACTTCTGAAGAAGTCAACAATAAAGAACCTAATAGAAACTTCAACAAAATCCATCAAGAACTCAATTTCTCCACTTTTAAGAATGGAAATAGCAAAAATAACTAGTGATTGGCGCGTGGCTGTACGAACCCAATGCTATATGATCTCGCATATATCGTAGGGATTAACCCTCGGCAAAATCCACAAGCTAAACTTCAAGAACATGACGAATCTTTGGCTTCTTCTCCTCTCTTCTCCTCTTTTCTCTTCTCTCAAAACCCTAGAATAATTTTATGAAGCGTAAACTGAACTAAATCAGTTTATACCCATAATAAATTACTAAAAATGGATTTAATTAATTATGTTATAATAAGACCAAAATACTCCTTTAAAATCCTGTTGCCTTTCCTTATCTAGACACCCCCAAATTCGAACGGGCATATCTCCCCCACACGAACTCAAAAATGAACAAACTCAGTGGCGTTAGAAAAATAATTCAGTGAAATTTTATTGGATATCTTATAGCACTCATCATTCATCATGTACTGAGAGTTATGGCCATTTGAAGTTGACCCAAATCTTAAACTTAGCAAAACTCGACAAACTTTCCAAATTTGATCATTCCATAAATGGTTTGTTTCTATTTCTAGTTCTTTCAAATAGCGGGGTGTTACAATATCTTTCCCATTGGAACATTCACCCTCGAATGAGATTACTTCTAGTAGGCTAAGGGTGTAACTTCTAACATTCAGTTAAAATACCCAACAAGTAAGTCTAACACATTTAGTATGACAATTAAAGAGTACTAAGAAGAAATTTTGTACCTTGATCTTGAATGTCTTTGGACTCAAATAGGTGTGGATATCTCTTTTTCACTTCTTCCTCAGCTTCCGAAGTAGCTTCCTCAAAAAATTGATTTCTCTATAACACTTTTACTAATGCTACTTCCTTGGTTCTCAACTTGCGAACCTAGCCGTCTAAAATCTGAACATGAATCTCTTCATAAGACAAGCTATGTAATCAGTGAAGGATAACCCATACACTTTTTCAACATAGAAATTTAAAACACTGGATGAACTGCTGCTAACTCTTGTTGGAGCTCCAACTCATAAGCGATATTACCATTCCTTTAGGATATTCAGTAAGGACCAATATACCGGGGACAAACCTTACCCTTCTTACCAAATCTCAAAACAACCTTCATGGGTGAAACCTTCAATTATACCCAATTATTTATTTCAAACACTTAGTCCGTTCTCCTAACATCAGTGTAGATTTTTTGGCGACTCTACATTGTTTTCAACCTCTATTGAATAACTTTCACTTTCTCCATAGCTTTATGAACTAAGTCTTGTCTTATCAACCCAGTTTCACCAACATCGAACCATCCAGTACGAGATCTGCGTCTTCTCCCATAAAGATCTTCATACGGAGCCATATGGATTCTAGAGTGGTAACTATTGTTATTAGAAACCGCAATGAGAGATAGGTGATCATCCCAATTACCTTTGAAATTAATCACACAAGCCCTCAACATGTCTTCTAATGCCTGAATAGTGTGGTCTGCTTAACCATCAGTCTGAGGATGAAAAGCAATACTCAAGTTCACCTTTGAACTCAAACCTTTCTAGAATGACTTCCAAAATTGTTCATTAAATTGTGCACTTCTGTCTGAAATAATGGAAACTGGAACTTCATGAAATCTTACTACCTTCTGAATGTAGAACTTGGCATAATCCTCTGCTGAATGGGTGGTCTTTATTAGAAAAAAGTGGGTTGACTTTGTCATTCTATCAACAATCACCCAAATAGAATCATATTACCTGCGAGACCATGGCAACCCAGTAATGAAATCCATATTGATCATCTCCCACTTCCAATCCAGATGTTCTATATTCTGAGCCATACCACCGGACTTTGATGCTCCACATTAACTTTTTGAAAATTCGGGCACTTTGCAACAAACTCATTAAAACCTTTATTCATACCATTCAACCAATATACTTCTCTCAGGTCACGATACATATTTGTGGAACCCGGATGGATAGAATATCTGGAGCTATGAGATTCCTACATGATCCTCTCTTGGAATTCATCCACCCTTGGCACACCGAACCTACCTTGGTACCTCAATACACCATCTCCCCCTTGTTCAAAAGTCATCACTTTGTACTTATGAACAATTTTCTTCAATTCAAGCAATATAGGATCTTGGTCTTGTTTCTCATTAACTTCTGACACTAATGATCATTCACTCCCATTCATCACCACTACTCCTCTTTCGGTGAAATCCATTAGTCGAACTCCTAATCGTGCAAGTTTGTGCACATCTTTCGCTAACACTCTCTTTTCTTCCTCAACATGTGTGGTACTACCCATAGACGACCTGTTGAAGGCATCAACAACAACATTAGCCTTACCTGGGTGATAGAGGATACTAACTTCATAATCCTTGAGTAACTCTAACCACCTCCTCTGTCTAATATTAAGCTCTTTCTGACTAACTACGTACTCAAGACTCTTGTGATCGATGAACAAGTATACTTGAACACCAGAAAGATAATGACGCCATATTTTCAAAGAAAATACTACGCCAGCCAACTCTAGATCATGTGTTGGGTAATTCTTCTCGTGAACTTTCAACTGTCTGGAGGCATAAGCTATAAATTTATCATTTTGCATTAACACACAACCCAATCCAACTATAGACGCATCACAATATACAGCAAAACCTTGCGTACCTTCTGGTAGGGTCAACATTCGGTAGCAGTCTACTGCTTTTTCAAATCTTGGAAGCTTTTCTCACAAGCTTCAGACCATTAAAACTTAATTGTTTACTGAGTCAACTTGGTCAAAGGAGATGAAAAAGATCAGACCCCTCAACTAACCTTCTATAATATCCAGCCAACCTAAAGAAACTACTAATATCAGTTGGAGATGTGGGTCTAGGAAAATTCTGCACTGCCTCTATTTTTGAGTATCAACTCTAATCCCATCACCGGAAACAATGTGGCCTAAGAATGCCACAGACTCAAGCCAAAACTCAAACTTAGAGAACATAGCATACAACTCTATATCCTTTAGATTTTTGAGAACTATTCTAAGATGTATAGCATGATCTTCCTCATTCCTCGAATAGTTTAGTATGTCATCAACGAACATGGTAACAAATATATAAAAATAAGGCTTGAATACACTATTATTAAGGTCCATGAACGTTGCAGGTGCATTAGTTAAACGAAACGAGATGACCAGAAACTAATAATGATCATAACGGGTCCTAAAAGTTGTCTTTGTAATATAACACTCCCTTATACTTAACTGATGGTAGCCTTATCTTAGGTCTATCTTAGAGAAACAAGTGGCACCCTGAAGCTGATCAACGAGATAATCAATTCTTGAAAAAGGATAATTATTCTAAATAGTAACCTTGTTCAATTGACAGTAATTTATACACATTCTAAAGGAACCATTCTTCTTTCTCACAAATAAGACCGGAGCGCCCCAAGTTGAGACACTTGGTCGAATAAAACCTTTCTCTAGGTGATCTTTCAACTGCTCTTTTAACTCTTTTAACTTTGTTGGTGCCATCCTATATGGCAGAATAGATATAGGATGAGTACAAGGAAGAATATCTATACCGAAGTCTATTTTTCTCTCAGGAGGGACTCCGGGATGATCATCTGGAAAAACTTCTGGAAACTTTTTTACAACTAAAACTGACTGAATAGAAGGTATCTCAACACTAGATTAATTAACTCGGACTAAGTGATAGACACACCCCTTGGAAACTAACTTCCTCGCCTTAAGGTATGAAATAAAATGACCCTTAGGCACTGCTAAACTACTCCTCAACTCTATAACTGGCTCATTCGGAAACTTGAACTTAACAACTCGAGTTCTACAATCAACTGAGGCATAACAGGCATGAAGCCAGTCCATACCTAGAATAACATAAAAATCTACAATGTCCAACTCAACTAAGTTCGCCATAGTGCTCTTGTGATTGACGAAAATAGTATAATTTAATCAAACCAAATTCTAGCGACACCCTTCATTTGGTATGCAACTTGTTCCACCCTCTCAGCATCAGATGCATAATCTCAAATATCTTCTGAAGCTCCTCAACAAAGTTCTCTGGATCCTCAATGACACTTGTACCAATGAAGCTTGGAGGATTCATCCTTAAGAAGTCACAGATCCTTAAAGTATCAGCCACTTCCTGTCGATTCTCTCTCTGTCTAACTTGATTGGTCACAGCTTGACTTAACATCCGGATAGCTTCCCAGAATTTAGAATTACCGACCTCTCTTTGGGGTTGCACTTCAGGTACCTTTTTTTCCAGTGGTTCAACATTCCTCCTAGCGGGATGACCTCTGATAGCTCTTTATGGAAACATTATCTGAAATACACATGTAAGCATGAGTTAGAAAGAAACTTTATAGAGATTTACTCTATCGCACAAACTGAATATGAAAGAAATGATATAGTTCCGAAGTGTTGTAGCCTGCTAATTATAGATGTGGCACACTTCACACCGATAAATAGGACTCTAAAGACACGACTTCATAAACTCCATAGGACTCTAGAACTCTAGGCTTTAATACCAAGTTTGTCACGCCCCGAGCCTACACCCTGGGAGGGATAGGCACTCGATAACCATTGTTGGCCCCAAGCGAACCCTTGGCCTGGATTAACTCTGAGCGAAAGACTTACTCATGATAAAAAACCTTTAAAAGTAATCTGGAATCTCAATAAATAACTTCGAATGTATAAAGAAATATTCACTAGCCAAAATGGTATACAAGTCTCAAACATCAAAATAGGAATGGAAAGACTCTAGAACTAACATCAACAACTGATATGGATGTTGGGACAAGACCCATGATGTGCTAATGAACTAACTAAAAAGCAATAAAGGTCCTTCGGAGGCAAGGAGGCTAACCAACACCTCTAAAGCTCAACCAGAATCAACTATGTGCTATATGTTGATCCTAGTTACCTATATTTGCACAATAAAAAGATACAGTTCAACTGGCATCAACAGATTGAATGCACGAGCATGCGAGGGAAATTCTAAAAGAAGACATAATCTTGAAAAGGGAACTGAAAGAACAAACCTCGTCACAGGTCAAGTCAACTGAACTCGTTTCAATATAAAGCGGTATAGTAAATGCAGTATAAAGAAAAGATTTAAAAACATGGATAACAACTCTGTGTATTGAGAAATGCAATAGTAACTCAAATTGTATGCAAAGATACAATATAAACTTTGGATGTATTTTAAAATACAATTATCTCTGTATATATATGAATACAAAATACTTTTGTGGGAGTTTCTCTAACCAACAACCATCACTTAAGAGCTATGTGATGATACAATGTTTTGCCTTACACTGCCAGGCCCTTCATATACCTTGACTGGGGTATAGAACCTGACTTCTAAGTGGATCCACTAGTGTATGCTAAAAAGCACTAAGAAATCATCTAAAAAGTATGACCCTTTTCTACCCATGATGTTTGCATGGTTTTTGGGGGTTGAGAATTGTCTGAACTATCCCCCTATCGGTGCTCAATACTACTCCCAAAATACAACTAACTCATATTCTTGAAAGAATAACTCTTTATGTGGTTTGAGATGATTACTCAAAAACTAGCCCAAAGGCTCTCTAGGAAATCAGTGTGTACACTCTTGCTTAATTGTGAGAGCACTTACTCTTTACTGAAAACTAGCTCAAAAGCTCTTTTGGAAATCAGTGTTTCCTTTCTTGTTTAAATGTTAAAAAATTTACTCGTTGGGAATACATAGTCCCCATATACTTTTTTTTTGAAGAAATGAACTTCAGTCTTTACTCTTTAGTTAATTCTTAACTCAAGTCTTAAAACAAGTTTAAAGCATTTGCAAAAGACTTCTTGAAAAGATTCTAAGAACTCTCTAAACATGGCTCTTAACTTTCCTTAAATTTGAATTTATGGATTCAAGGTTATGATTCATGTTTATGGAGGATATCAAGATGTTTAGACGTACCTTAGACTGTAGAAGTAAACTAGAAAACATAGGTTCGATTCAAGGAAACTTAAACCAAAAGTAATGGGAAAGGGTAGAAGACCTGGCAACCTTGGCGCTCTGAGTGGCTCCGACTCCAGAGGTAAAACTAAAGAACTGGGGTTGGGGCACTCTGAGTGGCGTGGTGCCCCAGATCCCTACCCGCAAACACCTATGTGGTGCACTCTGGGTGGGGCGGCGCCCCACCCCTTTTCCCCATATTTTTGATGAATTTTTTTGTTCATTTTTCTACCCTATTTTGTCTAGATTCGGTTGCTTTTTTTTCCAAACACTTAGATTCGAATACCCAACGAAAGTCTACAATAATATACTCAAAACTAACTTCAAATCTCATGAAACTAACACAAGAAATCAACAATTAAGAACCCAATAGAAACTTTAACAAAATCCATCAAGAACTCAATTTCTCTACTTTCAAGAACATAAATAGCTGAAATAAATAATAATTTGCATGTGGGTGAATAAGCCCAACACTATGTGATATCACATAACTCCTAGGGATCAACCCTTGGCGAAATTCACATGCCAAACTTCAAGAACGTGATGATTCGTTGGCTTCTTTTCCTCCTCTTTTCTCTTCTATCAAAACCCTAGCATAATTTTCTAAAGCGTCAACTGAACCAAATCATTTTAGACCCAAAATAAATTAGTATAAACGTATTAATTAATTGGGTAATGAATATACCAAAATACCCTTTTAAAATCTGGCTAACTTTCCGTATCTAAACAACCCCAAGTTTGAACGGGCATATCTCCCTTATACGAACTCGAAAATAAGAAAATTCGGTGGCATTAAAAAGATAAATGTGTGACCATTCATTGTCTTTCCTGTAGAACTCCTAACTTTCAAATAGCGGGGTGTTACATTGTCTTTCTTGTAGAACTCCTATCTTTCATTGTCAAGATTTTCTCTTAATCTAGTCTCTTAATGATATAGAACAAGTCATTACTTTTTTGGTAAGAAAATTGAAAAAGAATCTAATATTCAACACTCCTTTATGTACTTTAAAGTGTTGACCACTCCTTTATTTTTTTTATAATCATGATGTACGTACGAGCTTGAGAACTTTTGTCCATCCTAAAAAAAGACATTCAATAGAGTATTAATATAAATTATTTTATATATCTTTTTAATTAAAATGAAAAAGATCTTTTGGGTAAACCACACTATACAACTCCAGCTACCCTCCTTGGTCTCTCACGTAGCTAATGGGATATAACTATACCAACTCAGTCACCCTTTGATTTGTTAAATCCCATATTAACAACTTGTAAATTTTAAATTTTTCATGTCAAAAGGGGCAAAAGATTAATATAAATAAGAATATAAATTTTAAATTAAAAAAGACAAACACTTAACCTACTCTAATAATCCCAAAAAGAATGTCGGCCTTTTGCCATGAAGAAAAAACTCAAATGCAGATGCTTTGATCACATGAACAATCGACATGGATTAACAAAATACTTCCTCCATTTCAATTAATTGATTTATTATTATTTTTAGCTCTTTTTAGAAAATATTTATTTATTTTAACAACTCTTTAATTTAATGACTATTTATAATTACAACATTACTGTGTTTTTTGTACATTCATAGATTATGTGTCATAAGTAAAAATCTGACAAACAACAAATGAAAATTGAAGGTGTACATACTAAGAAAAGGTACACTATCCTTTTTCATCTCAATTTATATAGCAACTTTAAATTTTGAGATTCAAATGATTCTTTTGACATAACATTTTTCTATCTTATAAATATTTTGAATCATAACTTATTATAATTTATAATACTTTTTATATAATTCATATTTGTAGATTTATTTTTAAAGCCATAAAATTTTCATCTCGATATTTAGACAAAAGTAAAAAATAAACTCTTGAAATTCTAATCGCTCCACAGGTTCGTAGGAACTAACTAAAAAAAAGGTTATGTTTTACCTTGTGGGACTGTCGTCCCTTTTACCTCGGAGAGTGAGTGGCGATTTGTGCTCCACAATGTAACTCAAACAAAGAAAAAATATGAGCGGGTCTTACTCATCACATGACTTTTTGTTAAACTCAATTCTAATTTCAACTTTAACTTAGAAAGATTCAAATATATATATTTTCATGATGAAAGGACTACTTTTTTACAAACGAGTCATGCTTGATAGTGTTGTATGTGATTAGAGTTGTCATAACAGCCAAATAAACAAATTTAATAAATAAAGGTAAACTAACTCTTAGAGGAAGCCTTACTCATAATAAAAATACTTTAAAAGTAAACTAGAATCTCAATATATAACTTAGAATGTATAAAGAAACATTCACTAGACAAAATGGTACTCAAGTCTCGAACATCAAAATAGGAATGGAAAGACTCTAGAACTAACATCAACAACTAAGATGGACGTCGGGACAAGATCCACGATGTCCTAATGAACTAACTAAAAAGCAATAAAAGTCCTCTGGAAGCAAGGAGGCTCACCAACAACTCTAAAGCTCAACTAGAATGAACGATGCGCTAGATGCTGATCCTAGTTACCAATATCTGCAACATAAAAAGATGCAAGTCAACTGGCATCAGTACATTGAATGTACGAGCATGTGAGAGGAATTCTATAAGAAGACATAATCTTAAAAAGGGAACTGAAAGATCAAACCTTGTCTCAACTCAAGTCATCTGAACCCATTTCAATATAAAGTAGTATAGTAAATCCAGTATAAAGAAAAGATTTAAAAACATGGATAACGACTATGCGTATTGAGAAATACAATAGTAACTCAATTTGTATGCACAGATACAATACAAATTCTCTTTGTATTTAAAAATACAATTATATCTATTTATATAAGAATACAAAATACTTTTGTGGGAGTTTCTCTAACAAACAACCATCACTTAAGAGATATGTGATGATACAACGCTTTGCCTCAAGCTGCCAGGCCCTTCCTATAACCTGCCTGGGGTATAGAAACTGACTAGTAAGTTGATCCACTAGTCTATACTAAAAAGCACTAAGGAATCATATAAAAAGTATGACCCTATTCAACCCGTGATGTTCGAATGGTTTATATGAGTTGGGAATTTCTAAACTCTCCCCCATATCGATGCTTAATACTAAAGAGATTGAGAATCAAAGCAAACTTGAATGATCTTATTCAATCGTAACATCCACTTAAATACAAGTAAGATGTAACTAACTTGACTAATTCTAAGGGACTACTCTAACAACTTAATATGTAACTAACTTGACTAAATCTAAGGAACTAATTTAACAAGTTAATCTAATCTTGTGGAAAAGATTGAATCAAATGATATTTACTCTAACAACTTGATAAGAATTGATAGCAGACAACTGAGTATCTCACCACACCCCCTCAAGTTAGGTGTGGTTCAACAATGCCTAACTTGGATAAACACCGAAGGAAGGTAGGCTTAGGCAGCGGCTTTCTGAGAGTGTTTGCAATTTGATCCACGGTAGGAAGATATTTGACTGTCACTCTACATGAGTTCACACTGTTACAGATGTAATGAAAGTCTACTGCAATGTGCTTCATCTTAGTGTGGAAGAATGGGTTTTTGCTGAGATATGAAACACCAATGTTATCACAAAAAGTGCTTGGCATTTGCGAGACTTGATATCTTAACTCATTCAACAGGTTGTGGAACCAAGTAATTTCAGAGAGTGCATTGGCTACCGATTTATATTCTGCTTCAGTAGAAGACTGAGTAACTGATTGTTGCTTCTTAGAAAGTGGTCCCCATACCTAGACCTCAACCACCTTTTCCACAGAGGTTAGTGAAGAAGACTGAAGATGGTAAATATCGCTGGTTTATTACTATGTTGAAACAACTTTCTATCAATGTTCCTTTGATAGAAGCCTTCGAGCAAATGCCTGGGTATGCAAAGTTTATGAAAGATATGATGACAAAGAAAAGATCTGTGAGTTTTGAAGATGATGATAGATTGCAGCATTGTAGCGCTATCGCTACAAGTTCTCTTGTGCAAAAGAAGGAAGACCCTGGTGCTTTCACGATCCCATGTCCTATAGGGTTGTTACACTTTGCTAAGGCATTGTGTGATCTTGGTGCTAGCATCAACCTCATGCTATTGTCTATTTACAAGAAGTTGGGTCTATGGGACCCACAGCCCACTGCATAGTGGTTACTAATGGCCGACCGAACTGCGAAAAGGCCAATTGGTGTACTCCATGATGTGCTAGTGAAACTGGAGTCTTTCATTTTTCTGGCAGATTTTGTGATACTTGGCTGTGAGGTTGATTTTAAGGTTCCCATCATCCTTGGAAGACCATTTTTTGCCACAGGGCGTGCGTTGGTTGATATGGAAATGGGACAGATGAAGTTCAGACTGAATAATGAAGAAACAACTTTCAATATTTGTAGGTCAATGAAGCAGAGTGGTGAGCTCCAAACAGTATCTGCTATAACTTATAGAGTGGAGAGTGGGATAGAAGTGCAAATTGAAGAGCGACTAGGTGTTGAGGCACTAGCAGCAGTTATGATGAATTTCGATAGTGATGATATTGAAGAGTATGATGAGTTGGTAGCTATACTCGATAAGTGTGAATATCGGTCCAAACCAAAGAAGTATGAGTTAGACATGAAGAATCCCGAGTCCACACCAACAAGTCCATCTATTGTGGAGGCATCGAAATTGGAGCTTAAGGCTCTACCACCGCACTTGAGGTGTGCATACTTGGGCGAAGAGGATACTTTGCCGATCATCATTGCGGCAGATTTGAATGCGATACAAGTAGAGTGCTTGGTGACTGTGTTAAAGAGGTTCAAGTGAGCTATTGGGTGGACTATTGCATATATTATTGGGATTCACCCCGGTATGTGCTCTCACAAAATCCAACTCATGCCAGATCATAAGCCCAGTATTGAGCACCAGAGAAAATTAAATCCACCTATGCAAGAAGTACTTAAAAAGGAGATCATCAATTGGCTGGACCAAGGAGTTATTTATCCCATTGCAGACAGTAGTTAGGTATGCCCTGTGCAGTGCGTGCCAAAAAAAGGAGGTATGACTGTGTTCCAAACGAAAGAAATGAGCTTGTTCCAATGAGGCACGTTACCATATGGAGAGTTTGTATTGATTACCGAAAGTTGAATACATGGACTGAAAAGGACCATTTTCCCATGCCATTCATGGACCAGATGTTGGATGGGCCTGCAGGAAAGGGGTGGTATTGTTTTCTTGATGGGTATTCAGGCTACAATCAAATTTCTATAGATCCAGAAAACCAAGAGAAGACCACCTTCACTTGCCCATATGGGACTTTTGCTTTCAAATGGATGCTATTCGGATTATGCAATGCTCCAGCAACCTTTCAGCAGTGTATGATGTCAATTTTTTCTGATATGGTGGAGGACACAGTTGAAGTGTTCATGGATGATTTTTCAATTGTAGGTGAGTCTTTTGATCGTTGTCTAGATCATTTGGCCGAGGTGCTTAAAAGGTGTGAAGACTGCAATTTGGTGCTGAATTGGAAGAAGTGTCATTTCATGGTAAAAGAAGGTTTAGTGTTGGGTCATCGAATTTCAGAGAAAGGTATTGAGGTTGATAGAGCTAAAGTTGAGGTAATAGAAAAGCTTCAACCACCCATTTCTTTAAAAGGTGTTAGAAGTTTTCTTAGGCATGCAGGTTTTTATAGGAGATTTATCAAAGATATCCCAAAAATTGCACATCCTGTGTGCAAACTGCTCGAGAAGGAGTGTAAGTTCTATTTTGATGATGATGATTGTCTTAGAGCATTTGGAGAGTTGAAGAAGAAGTTGGTCACAACACCAATCATTATTTCACCAGATTGGGGACAACCGTTTGAGGTAATGTGCGATGCGAGCGGATTGGCGCTTTGTGTAGTATTGGGACAACGGCGAGAGAAAATCCTTCATCCTATTTAATATGCTAGGAAAGATCTAAATGTGGCCCAGAAGAACTATACTGTGACTGAACAAGAACTTCTTGCGGTGGTTTTTGCATTCGAGAAATTTTGATCCTACTTGCTTGGTACTAAGGTCATAGTGCATACTGACCATTCTTCATTGAGGTATTTGATAGCGAAAAAGGATGCAAAACCAAGATTGATTAGATGGGTATTGTTACTGCAAGAGTTTGATTTTGTGGTAAAAGATAGAAAGGGAACCGAAAACCAAGTTGCCGATCACTTGTCCAGATTAGAGGAAGAGGCTATGCTAAAGCTTGGAGATAGGGCTGAAACTAATGATGCTTTTCCAGATGAACAGGTATTTGCTGCTTCTCATGATTTGATTCATTGGTTTGCAGACTTTGCTAATTATTTGGCAAGCGATATCGTGCGCCCCCGATTTGTCTTTTCACCGAAGGAAAGAGTTTATGCATGATGTGAAGAAATTCTTTTGTGATGAACCTTATTTGTATCATAGTTGTGCTGATGGAATTATTCGTCGCTATGTGCCTGAGGTTGAGATGTTGAGTGTACTTGAAGCATGACATTCATCGCCCGTTGGTGTGCATCATAGTGGCATTCGAACTGCACATAAGATTTTGCAGTATGGATACTACTGGCCTACCATCCACCAAGATGCTCATGATTTCGCCAAGTCTTGTGATCGTTGCCATAGAGAAGGAGGGATTTCAAAGAAGCAAGAACTCACAATGAATCCTATATTGGTGATAGAGTTGTTTGATGTATGGGGCATTGATTTTATGGGTCCATTTGTGAGTTCATATAGGATGAAGTATATTCTTGTTGCGGTTGATTATGTGTTGAAGTGGGTGGAAGCAGTTGCTCTCTCCAATAATGAAGGCAAAAGTGTCACCGCATTCTTGAAAAATAATATCTTCTCTAGATTTGGTACACCAAGGGCTATTATTAGCGATGGAGGTTCTCACTTTTGTAATAAGTTGTTCAAGGCACTACTTGAGAAATATGATGTCCGTCACAATGTAGCCACTCCTTACCATCCACAGACTAACGGTCAAGTTGAAGTATCCAACAGAGAGATCAAACAGATATTGGCGAAGACTGTGAACGCTAATAGAACGGATTGGTCAAGGAAGCTTGATGATGCTCTATGGGCATATCGCACTGCATACAAGACCCCCATATGTATGTCTCCTTACCAACTTGTATATGGGAAATCTTGTCAT
>JAJOOH010008258.1:0-32987 GCA_029582605.1 Solanum gracilifrons | reverse complement strand
AAAAGCACTCGACGACTCGCCAAAAGTCTTCTTATTCGCCCTTTGTCTACACCCCTAACTCCTTTTTCACTGTAACCTTCGGTGGATTGTCTGTGGCTCGCCGAATGTATTCGGCGGCATGCCGAATGGACTATCTAGTCTTTCAGTAGCTGAATGTCTTTGTTTTGGTTGTCAAATATGTTCTAACATTATCTCAAGACTTTGCAGACATGGCCAGACCAAAAGTTGCTGGAAGAAACATGCCACCCAGACACATAAGAGCACAAAAGATCAAAAGAACTGCAAGGAACGAGAACAAGACAACTAGTTCGAGGAGAAGGATGCCCATCGACCCTAATGTCCCTTCGTGGGCTCGAGGGTTCAGCAATGCGATACATGATTTTGTGGCATCTCACGAGTTGGACAATATGATCGAAGCTTATATCGCTGCAGAAGCTGAAGCAGAGCGAAAAGAAAAAGAGAACTAGAAGCAGAATGACAACACTCCGGGTACTGATGCCAGATAGATGGAGCGACTGCTTAGTCAGGATCCATTATTTACCTCCCTCTCAGTCTTCCTTTTATTTACATTCTGGATATTCTGTTATACGCATTTGAGGACAAATGTTTTTGTTTGTGGTGGGGTGAGGCCCATACCTTTTGTGTTCTACTTTTGTTTGTGTTTTGTGTATATATTTGGGTTGTTCTGTTTAAAATTGTATTAATATTTCTTTTCTGTGGATGTTTGAGCTTATGACTCCTTTTATTTTAAATTGCAAAAATGATTTTCACCCGTCCGGAAATTTTTGCCACCTCTCATGTGTTGAATGTGGTTGTTCTTTTGCAAAATTTAAGTCTCGGTTCCGATCAATACCGATGACTTAAATAGTGTTTACAATCGAACGAACATGAATGTGCGGCTACGATAAGGCTAAATGAAGTTGCATAGACAATATGTGAACTATTTGCATCTCGTTGTAACTAGCCTATTATCAAATTGAGTCTCTTGTGATGATCATTGCACACTAGCGAAAGTGTGGAGTCTTGTTTGACTGTAGTGTCAATGCCTAGTGTGATGAGCTTACTTTGAACCATGCATGATAGATCCTACAATTTTCCCCGTTGATCCGGTCAACTAAGTGATGCTATCTCATGATATGATCTTAGGCAACTTCTAAGAGTGTGAGCCAATTTGACATATACCTCTTTTGTGACCTACCCTGTGAGTGTGTGATTCTCTTTTGAACACCCCTTGAGCCTTACCTTTCTTTGGAAGAAACTTGATGCAAACGTAACCTTTCTTTATCCATTACCCATAATCCTCATGAAGTTGTGGTTAGTTGAGTAGCCAACTTAGGCAAAAAGCCTAAGTTGGGGGTGTGGTGAAAAGAAAAGGCAAATCAAGAAGTGCAAGAAAGTCCCTCTTACGCATGGTTTTGAGAAAGATGGAACCCCTCCATATAAAAAAAAAGAAGAGAAAAGAAAAAGGAAATGAAGGAAAAAGAAGTGGAATAAAGCACAAAAGAAAATGGGGTTTCCAAAAATCCATGGGAAGTGAATAATAGGATGACTTATGAGCACTAAAGAAAATGATGAAAGAAGAGGAAAAGAGGTGTTGTGAACACCACATTTCATGAGGATAAAAGTCACTGAGCCTAAATGACCATACCTTTGCACTCAGCCCAATTACAAGCCTTGAAAAGACCTTTTTGATCTTGAGTGAGCTGAAACAAATGTTGATTGGAAAATACCGGCAAACCTATGGGTGAAAGTATGCATTGTGTTCTTCCTTGTGAGAGCGAGCGTTGCATCTGATTCTGAAACTTTAAACTGTGAACCATTGTGTGAATATGGAATCATTCCTTGTGTGAGGGCTTTTTAACACTTTGGTTGAGCTTGAACTTGCATTTGAAGCAAGTATTGTGAGCATGAGGTTCTTTGGTATTGGTGTGTCACAACTTGAATATTTGGGTACACATTTGATATTTGCATAGGTAAATTGAGTCTTGTTGTGTGCATTCATGATTGAGTCTTGTGTAGCACTGTTCGAGACAGCCTTTTTGAACGACTGAACTTGAGTTTACTTGAGGACAAGCAAAAGTTTAAGTTGGGGGTGTTGATGAGTCCACAAATTGGACTCATTTAGGGCTATATTTTGATAGAATTAGTGTCCTCAAATGCATATTTTGTCTCAATATCTGATGAAAACCCTTAAGTTTCAGGTATTTGGAGTTTGAGGGAAAGCATGGACACTACTTAGCAAAAAGGAACAAAGGCAGCTAAAAAGAACGAAGAAATGAAGATCGGTGGATCACCGAACCCATTCGGCGAATCGCCAAAAGATCTTAGTCTCGCCTTTTGTTCCAGTGCGCTGAGCCCTGAAGGAAAGGATCAAATCGGCGGTGAAAAGGAGCAATCGGCGTGTCACCGAGTAGTTTCGCGAAGCAGTACTATGTCACCCAATGATCCAAAACACGACAATGTTGAAGGCTAATGCAAGACGGCGATGAACTACACCAAAGGACGAATCGCCAAGTTCATCGCGATTCCGACTAATGTCGCCGAATGATCCACTGCAGCACAGATTTTTGAAAAATATAAATACTCGTTGAGAGTTGTAACTTAGTATCAGATGTTTAGTGTGGAACAATTATTATAATTTTCATATAGAATAGTACTTTTTATTTTTGCTCTATGTTTGGAGAGGGTTTTGAAGAATTTGAAGATTCAAAGGGTTTCATCTCCAAGAATTTGGGTTTGGGTCTCTTGGATTCTTCCCTCTTTGCTTGTTTTAAGACTTAAATCTTCATACCCATTTGAATGCAAACTCATATTGGTATAAATTTCTATCTCTTATACATGTGTGGCTAAAAACTCCAATTCTTGGGGTGTGATTTAGCGAATATGAGTTAAGACAATTGTTGGATCTTTCTTGTTGATAGTTTAATCGTAGTTTAATTGTGATTTAGTTTAGTAGTTGTGGATGAATTTAATCAATTTGTAGTTGCAAATACAATTTTATTTATGTATTTTCGGCTTGCTCGAGAGAGATTTCGTAAAAAACTAAAACTACTAAATTGATGGCCAGTGCGAGTGGGTCGACATGAGGCTCAGCTTGAGAGAGTGAACCCTAGTCCCATGTCCACACACTCAGCTCGAGAGAGTGAGTGGGTTAAGGTGTAGGCTGGTCTTCATGCGGCAATTGGGTGTCTAGAGGAACCTGCTTGAAACGGGGTAAGTTGCTCGAGAGAGAGCTTATCCCCCTTAAAGCTTAGCCTAGTCACAATTATTCTATGAAACATCTATCAAAAGCATGTACCCCATAATCTAGCTTAACTCGTATTCCCGTCACATCCCAAGGATCCCCTCTCATTACTTAGAAATCTTTGTTTATTTTTCTCTTTTTAGTCACTATTGATAAACATTGTTAATTGACACCTTTGTGTCCCCCTTTAATTTACAACGTTTTTAATCGTTAATATTTTTAGCTACGACTATTTAGAACTAAATTTTATTTTTCTATTAATTCTCAAAACCACTCTGTTGGGAACGATCCCAACCCTTGGTTGGGTTACTAAACTATTGTACAATCGTAGACACTTGCATCGGAAGTTGTGTCTTGATAAGCAAACATCAAAGGATAAAAATTGTATTCTTGTATTCTTATTGGAGGTTAATTGTATACTTTCTTCAGAATTATAATACTCTAGAAGATCTGAACAATCTTATAAAAGAATACTCACCCGAAAATAATCGATGTTGAAGACTTGGCAATCAACGTGGTTCTCAGAATCGTGTTCAAGTACAACAAATCTGAAACAAAATAGTCAGATGTGCCACTATTATCTGCGTAATGCAAGGAGTAAGCACATTTATTTGTTTCGCTGCATTCATCTAGAGTGCATATTGAGGCTTAACAGGAAATGACAGACGCAGTTGACGAATTGTCAGTATCATAAAAGTTCTTCTCAACATGTAATATATAATTGTGTTAGAAGTTCATCTAAACTTGCAACAGTATAATTCTGTTAAAAAACTCTACGAGAACAAGTTTCCGATATCATAATTGTTGACACTCAATTTTGACTCTACTTTCTTTCAAGTTATTTCACTTGAGTTTCTAATAACACATAATTAGTTATAGTGCTATGGGTAATACAATACGAACTTTATTATTATTATTATTATATTCATTACCTTTCTTAACATTATATACTATTTGTATTAATCTTATCTTTCTAAATATTATATATATATATATATATATATATATATAAAATTAAATGAGAATCCAAATATCACAAGAGAGAGAAAGAAAAGGTCCAACACTTAATGGCTCACGTAGTTTCAACCAAATGAAACCCATTCTTGGCCAAATGACCCAAGAAATTAAAGGAATAATTACGCAAATTAGCAAACATTAAGACTATATTATTCAATAAAGCTATAGCTTGACATAATTATGATTTGCGGCTATATTTTAATGAAATTTGCTATTAATTTCAGAACTCACTAAAACAAAATCATATTAGGAACGTGATTTGTATATATTTTATACAAATCATAATTTATTTCTTTTCTCTCTACTCAACTGATTTTTCTCCTAAAATCTCTCATCCATATCAAAATTAAATTTTCACTTATATCATTCTCCCTCTAAATCGTGGCATCTCAATTACAGGTACCCGCTCAAACGTGTTTCAACCAAGTTTTTTTTCATTTGTATATGTTTTTACAGTTTATCCAATCATTCATTATAACATGTCATTTTATACATATACAAATGTGCATATTTTTACATATAAATATATTTTGTATATATGTACAAATGAACATATTTTTACATATACATATATTTTGTATATATGCACAAATTAACATATTTTTACATATATAAGTATATATTTCCCTTTCTTTCATAATCTAGATCATGCAACAGAGTGGTCTCTTAAGAAACTTATGAAGATTCGTGCATTGTTCTAACCCCTCCGACTATGCCTAATCTTTGATGTACTTAAAATAGTAAAGTTCTTATTCTACCAATATGGCCCCTCGGATGGAGCTAATAGAATTTTAAGAGACTGGCTTGAGAAGATCACAACTTCATTTGATTCAAAAAGATGCACTCTTATTCTCGTTCACCTAAATTGTGTGTTAAGCAAAAAATATGATATACTACCAAACCCTTTCTTGAACCTTGATATAGATGACACCTTTAAGGGAAAAAGTATGTTCTAGAGCACTTGGGTTGTGTCGTTACTGATAGTGTGATTTTTGATGTTAGGAGCCATAAGTAGTAGAATTTCCCCCGAATCATAAGCTTTAAGTTAGAAATCTAATAATCTTAAAGAATGGTGATAGTGATGCAATAAAGTTTGTAGTTGCACTCATGTCCTAGTAAGTTAATAAAAAGGTGATAGGCCCTTATGTGTCGACTAAAATGTAATCAACTTGTGTAGATTTCATGTTAGTAGCACATAGAGAGTTATTGATTTGGATGCTCGGATCAGATTTCTGACAGTTCTGTTGGATTTGGGCATGATTTTAGGACTAGTGAAGATTTTGGTTGAATTTTAAAAGGTCCTGAGCTTTATTTAGCTTTTTGAGGCATTATTTTTGTATGATGGTGTCACGACCCAAACCTCTGTGATTGGCACCTACACTAACCCTCCGGTGGGACAACCATTACTACAACCCAACTAAGAAATTTAAAATAAACTAAATCATTTAAAGATACGGAAACAGGTTGAAATGACGAACTAAAAATGGAGTTCCCATAAACTCTGAAGGTTTAAACAAAACAACTAACATAATCATCACGGAAATTCAACCCCTAGAACTGAAAGTCATTATGCCGAAACTCTAACAATCAACGAGTCTTAGAAAGAGGGGGTGCAACCCCGAAACAACATAATAAATGTCTAAAACACCTAGTCTGAGTCCAAAGAGAATGGACTAAATAAAAGAAGGATCCATGGCAGCCTGAAAGAACTGGCTCACCCTCGAATCCGGTCGTGATCAATAATCACCTAACTGAGGTCTGTCAGTAGCTGCCTAAACATGTCATGTACTCAACAAAGAAAGAGCAAGTACAGTATCAGTACACAAAACCACGGTGTACTACTAGGATCCCGCGGCTACTCCCGTAAGCACAATATACGCAAGCAATTACAACACAGTAAGCACACGTATACAAAATACATATTTTATTTGTCATTTTAGGATCAACATACAATTTCCCAATATCAATGACAAGTAAGCATGAACGTAATAATCATAAGTGGTCCTCTCTTGGAACTCACGCCCAAACTATTAGTGTGTCGAAACGTGACACCCGATCCAATATACATGTGTTGGAACGTGACACTCGGTCAAATATATGTGTCAAAACGTGACGCCCGATCCAGTCAGCACAACCACAGTCACAATCACACCTATAATGAACAGTACTCATAATCATACAATCAAGTAATAGGTTCATAGCATGTATTGTTCACACATAATCATTTCATTAGATTTAATTTACATTTCCCTATTCACATACATGAACACATACAATGAAGCAATTAACGTGCATATATGACACAATAGGAAATCAAAACATCAATTACCTTGAAACCAAGAATGAATACTCACTTGAGTCTTCCCTTTACGAAGTCTTTCAGCTCATTCTTGGTCTATAAACAAGTAATTAATGCAAGGATCAATGAACAAGGTCTAATTTACCCGAATTATAACAAACTTATTAATCCAAGACCAAACCCATGATCCTAATGTTCAACTAGGGATTTATCCACCATTAACTTCAGGCCAAAATCCTCCCCCAACGATAATTACCCAAGATTCTAAGTTCTAGGAATTTAAATACCGATTAGGGGAGTAATTTACTTACCTTTAGCACTATAAGTCGTGGAAATCTATTAAGAAATCACCCTGGGTCGTCCCTTAGCTCTTAAGAACAAAGTTTTGCAGAAAATAACGAAATTGGGATTTTTCCCCGACCTAAGTCACGATTGGCTCTCCACGGTGGGCCCCATCCCGCCACAGCGTCCCTTCCCTGGCAGGATTTATCTCACCCCAGAGGTTTGCACAGAGATAGAATCTCAAGATTTGAGTTACAAGCTCACATTTCACAACACAACTTCAAACCTTGACATTCTAAAACTACCCTTTCACGCCAAAATTAGTTTTGCAGGTTCTACTCGGCCGAATTCGATTCCGTAAAGCCATACAAACTCCTTAACGTCTTGGATATACACTCATGTGATAAAATTCATAATTAAGTCCCCATACATTACCAGATTTCCCTAGACCTATCCTGGCCCAGATTCATTCCCTATTTGCTTTGATCCATAACGACGGGAACATGTTGTTACAATAGATATCAATTTACCATCACTCGTCCTCGAGTGAAAAACTAGGAGAAAAGGGATAAAGCAAGAGTAGAGTACTACCTAAGTCGTTGAATAACTGGGATACTTGTCTCACATGTCCTTCTCGGTTTCCCAAGTAGCTTCCTTAACCAGACGATGCTTCCATTGAAGTTTCATAGACTTTATCTCCTTGGTCCTCAGCTTCCAGATATCGCGATCAAGAATTGCAACCGGTTCCTCCTTATTATGAAGGTCGTTGTCTAACAAAATTGAGTCCCACTTATGATGTAATCTCCATCCCCATGATATTTCTTCAACATGGACACCTGGAACACTGGATCGACTCCAGATAAGCTAGGCGGTAAAGCCAACCTATAAGCCACTAGCCCTACATAGTCAAGAATCTCAAATGGCCCAATGTATCGAGGACTAAGCTTGCCCTTCTTGCTGAAGAACTTGCTCAGCAGCCTGAAATGTCATGTCCCTTACATTATGGTCCGTATACTTTTTCTGACGACTCTGGGCCACTAGTTAGTAATATAACCCAACTCAATGAGTTGGGGTCGAATCCCACAGGGAGTGGTACGTCCTTAAGATTCAAGAGCCAAGTACAAATATGTCCAAGTCAATCATAGGAATAGATATTTACGAATAAAAACATACATCAAATTTAAAGGGTGACACAAGTGTCAAATAACAGGGGGTTTTTTATTGTAATTATCAACTACAACAGTAGAAAATAACAATAATTAAAAACTAAAGAGACGGGTTTTTGGGATATGATTGGATTATAGGCTAAGGTAGACAAATGAGTATTTGCAACTGAGAGTAAATAGTTGTAAATAGTGAATAAGCAAGACTTTAGTGGGGATAAACTTTCTCTCGAACAATTCACCCCGAATCAAGTTGGTTTCTCTCGAACACCAACAAACAACAATTAAGAACAGCCTACGATTTAGTCCATTCACTCTCTCGAGCTGAATGTGTGGAAAAGGATTTAGGACTCACTCTCTCGAGCTGAACCCATGACAACCCAATACCCATAGACCATCAAATCAGTAATCTTGGTTTTAAAACTTCTCTCTCGAGCAAGCCAAAAAACACGAAGGTAGAATTGCATTTGCAACTACAACCCTTTAAATTAACCCACAATTACTGATTGAAGTCACTTTTAAACAACATTTAAATTATGAATTAACAATACCCATAAGCTAAATCAACCCATAATCACATAATCACACCCCAAGAATTGGGGTTTTAGCTAGACATCATAAAAAGATAGAAATCGTTGCCAAATTGTATTTCCATCAGCTGGGTAAGATTAATTTCGTCTTTACAAAGGTCCAAATAGAAGAATCTCAAAGACCCACTTCCAATTTCCCAAAAATGGAAAACTTCTATTCTTCAAAGCTAAGGAAAATATTGTCGCAATACTCAGAGTTCTATCTCCAAAATTGATAAGAAATTCTATATTATGAAAACTGATATTGAACTAAGAATTCATAACTATATTTATAGTAGCCAAGAATATGCTGCGAAGGAACATTCAGCGCAATAAGTCGGGATCGCCAATCCACTCGGCAATCCGCCCTTTGGTCAGTTCCATCGCCTTTTTGCTTTGGCCTTCAGAATCCTAAAGTTCTGTAACTTTGGGCGATCTAACACTGCATCGCGGAACAGTTTGGCAACACGCCGCCTGCTTCTTTCTATCGCCGACTTAATTTTCTCCTTCAGGGATTGGCTCACCGGAACTTTAGGGGAGATAATGGCCACTCGACAACTCGCCCAATGGATTAGGCAATCATCAGGCCTTCTTTTCTTCGTTCTTTCAGCTGCCTTGTTCCTTTCTGCTCATTAGTGTCCATGCTTTGTTCCTAAATCCAAATACCTGGAAAACAAGGATTTTACATCGGTTATTGGCATAAAATACGCATTTGAGGACACTAAATCTATCCAAATAAAGCCCTAAATGAGTTCAAATCGTGGACTCATCAATACCCCTAACTTAAACTTTTGTTTCTCCTCAAGTAAAACTCAAGTTCAGCAGTTCAAAAAGGATGTCTCACATAGTGCTACACAAGACTCAATCATGAATGCACACAAAAAGTCTCAACTTACTCATGCAAGGATCAATTGTGCACTCAAAGATTCAAGTTGTGACTCACCATTATCAAAGATTCTCAAGTTCACAGTACTTGCTTCAAATGGAAGTTCATGCTCAACAAAGGTACTCAAATGCCCTCACACAAAGATTGATTCCATATTCACACACAATGGTTCAACAATTTATAGCTCCGAAATCACTATCAACACTCGCACTCACAAAGATGAACAAAATGCATGTTTTCACCCATAGGTTTGCCCTTATTTTCCAACCAACCATTGTTTCAGCTCCCTCAAGATCAAAAAGATATTTTCAAGGCTTGTAATGGGGCTGAGTGTAAAGGTATGGTCATTTAGGCTCAGTGACTTCTATCCTTATGAAATGTGGTGTGAATAACACTTTCTTTCCTTCTCTTCATCATTCTCATTTATGCTCAAAATTCACCCCATTATTCACTTTCCATGGAATGCCGGACACCCCATTTTCTTTGCACTTTCACAAACTTTTTCATTCTTTTTCATTCTTTTTCTTTTTCATTTTTCTCTTCTCTTCTCTTTTTTTTGTATGGAGGGGTTCCATCCTTTTCAAAACCATAGGTAAAGGGGACTTTTTTGCACTTCTTGATTTACCTTCTCTTTTCACCACAGCCCTTTGGCCTAAGTTGGCTATTCATACAAACCACATCTCATGAGGAGTAAGGGTGAAGGGATAAAGAAAGGTCACAATTTCATCAAGTTTCTTCCAAGGAAAGGCTAAGGCTCAAAAGGTGTTTAAGCGAAGTTCACACACTCATTCGATAAACCGCTACGTGTCAACACACTCACAAAGTTGCCCAAGATCATAGCAAGAGATTGCATCACTTAGTCAATCGGACCAATGGGGCAAATTCTAGGTATCATCACACATGGTTCACGATAAGCTCATCACACAAGGCATTGACACCAATGTCAAACAAGACTCCACACATTCGCTAGTGTGCAATGTTCATCACAAGACACTCATTCGATAAACCGCTAGTCACAACGAAATGCAAAAAGTTCACATATTGTCTATGCAACTTCATTTGGCCTCATCGTAGTCACACGTTCATTTTTGTTTGATTATGAGCACTATTCAAGTCATCGATATTGATCAAGATCGATACTCAAATTTGCAAGAAAACAACTACATTCAAGCACAAAGAAGAGGTGGCACAAATTTTTTCGGAAGGGTCCAAAAATTATTTACAACTAACACAAGGAGCCACAAGCTCAATCATCCACGAAAATAGTGATAAACATAATTTACAGCTCAAAAACCCAAATATATAAACAGAACAATCATCACTAAAGGGTGGGCCTCACCCTACCACAAACAAAAGTTATTTGTCCTCAATTGCAGGAAATAAAATATCCAAAAGTCAATAAAAGTCTGACAGAGAGGGAGGTAAAGAGGAATCTTGTCTAAACAGTCGCTCCATCTGTCGGGGCATCAGTTCTCGATGCATCACTCTGGTCCTGGGTCTCAGTACCCAGAGCCATATCAACAGTACCACCAGCTCCACTAGGATCAGCTAAAGGCATTTCTGCAAACAAAGTCTGCACAGCTGCATCGATCATGGCCTCCTCAGTCTATTTAAGGCCCTCGTAAGAAACCTCTTCAGCAACCCCAAACATCTCATCATACATCTCAGCCTCGGACTCAGGATCAGCTGCCTCTTCAACTCGAACATCATCTCCGATGGTCGCCGGAGGCATATCTGGCTCGACTGGCACATCTGGGATCTCCACCGTCCCGAAGATCATGGATATATCAGTGGACTTTAGTTGGTCCACATCTCTCCTCAGTGCAGCAATGGTGGCCTTTAGAACCGTCACCTCCTTGGTGGCCCCTTGGCCACGCTCATACGTTGTTATCCTAGCCGCAAGGGCATCAATGGTAGCACTCAATGGTATCACAACATCAACAAGGGTTGTCTTAATCATGACCAGAACGGAGGCCTCAAGTCTAGCAGCACGACGATCGGTAGAATGGGCTAGCTTCCCCATCCGGAGTAATGAAGTCTGAGTGAGTGGGGGCCGGGAAACAACAACAACAGATTTGGGAGGCAATGTAGCAGCAGAAGAACCTGGAGTATAGGAAGGAACAACACTAGAAGTACCTGAAGGCCCAGGGGCTAGAGTACTCAAAGGTGCCTCAGTAGGTAATGAGTCTGTATCCACAACTGGGGAAGAGTCCACCGGGGCTGCCTTCTTCTTCTTCTTCTCTGCCGCATCTTTCAAATACTCAGCCTTGATTCTCTGAATATCAGTTGAAGATGTAGGAATCATTTCCACATCCTTCTTCGCATCTCTAGGAACCCGAGCTCGTCAACACAGCTCGGTGATCAACATCGGAAAGGGGAGGGAAGGCTAACACTGCTTAACCCGCATGAGCATTTCCTTTGCAATAATCATCCCCAAGTTCAGCCTTGTCCCCACAATGAGGCAACCTAGGCAGATTGCATTGGCTTGGTGAAGAATAGACTCATTTTGGGAGGGCATGATTGTGCTGCTGATTAAGCCAAACCAATACCTCGCTACCATATTGAGGTCCTTCTTTTCAATAGTTGCCCCAACCTCAAGCCACTTGGGAGTGTCGTCTGATATCAATGGAGCCAATAACTTCTTCATGTTCTCCAGCATCGTTGTCATGATCATTTATTGACAGTCATCCTCAAGTCTTATGGTACATTCTAAGACGGCATTGATGGCAGCAAGAACACACTGCACCCTCTTACCCCTAACAACCACATTGTCAATTGGCTTGAATTTAGTTGTTGGCTTCTCCTTGTGGTATCAATGTACTGTAAGCACCGTAGAATTCTCGGACCCAACTTGGGATGTATGGACCACGGGGCTTGGTGAAGAGATGGAATTTGTGGGACTTCAGATAACTCATAATCTCTAGGTACCTATCAATCACCCCATCAGTGGACAAACGCTTCTCCTCGATAATTGTCATCAGTCCCTCAGTCTTTAGTCTATTTATAGACTTGGGAGGAGGACCTGGTACTGGTAGTACTAGGACTACAACTTCCTCTGGAGCGGGAGGAGGAGTAGTGGTGGCCTGAAGAGTCCTGATCCTGGACGGATCATTCATCCTTTTGGATCGCAACTCTTCCCTCTATGTTGCTAGTGATTCATCCTCCTCAGGCTTAGAAGTTGCAATCTGATGCTCCTGGTTCTCACCCTCACTCTCAGAAGTAATGAGGTGAGTGGCGTAGATGCCATCATTATCGGAGTTGGCCTCTGGTGAGGAAGGTGCCTTTCTTTTGCCCTTTCCTTTCTCACCAGTTGTTGGAAGTTTGGTGCCTTTGCCCCTAGATGTAGCTACATCCTAATTGATAATTATCCCTTTGACCTTCTTACGGGGCGGCATATCTCTACCAGCTACTTTTGGTCTAGCCATGTCTACAAAAACATCAAAAGAGTTAGAAACAATTAAATCAAATGCATTGGAAAATAGTTGCAGATAGACTCGCCGAACCGGCCAGCGAGTTGCCTAATCTCTTTGGCGATCTAGACAGGGCTCGCCGAAAGGATTGGCTTAAAAATCTCAGCAAATTTTAGCATGTCAGCGATCTGAAGGGACTTTCAGCGAAAGCATTCGATGATCAAGAACTATCCCACCGAAAGTTACAGTGTTAAAAGGGATAGAGGTGCAGTCAAAGGGGGATCAAGAAGGACTTTTGGCGAGTCACCGAGTGCATTCGACGACCTCAGGCTTCTCGCCGAAAGTTACTGAACCAAACTTCACATTTAGTACGAAATTAAAGGAGATATGGGGAACTTCGGCGAGCTCGACCCAGCTCGCCAAACGACCCAACGTGCCTACTTTCAACCCAACTTCTCAAATTCAACTTCGCAACCCCCGTAAACAAAATCAAAACACCCACCCATAAAATTAAACCAAGACCTAATACACCCATGCCTCGGGGTTACTTAGACTTCTCCCGTCTTGGCCAAATTTGGCCATTTGACGAATTTTTCCCTGAAGAATGACATCAACCGCTCCATCATTGCGTAAAATACATCACTTGGCACAAATGTGGGCTACTTAGACTTCACCCGACTAGCCCCAACAACATGCAAGCACAACCCCACAATTTTAATCAAATTTAAAGCACAAAATCTCGGGAAATCAACATTATAGGCATTTAAGGCACGATATTCAAGTTAAACTAGGCACACACATATACATTTATGATCAGAGAGGCCCAGCATACATCACTAAGATCAAATCATTGCAAATGAGTACAAATTTCCAAAATTAGGATTCAGGGTTCGAAAAACAGACCTTGGATGCCGAATAATCAAGATTTGAAAAGCTAAGCGGCAATGATTCAAACTTCGAGCACACAATCAACGACTCAAATATAGTAAAAATGCAAAAATGTAGAACACTATAGTGCGGGTGTGAGTTTGGGAAGTTCAAAAGTAAGGGAAAGTGAAAGAGTTTGGAAGTTTAACCCTTTGACCGTTAAAACCCATCCAGTTCTCGCCCATTCCGCGACATTATTTTTGCTCGCCGACCCACTCAGCGACACGCCGAGTGGGAACTTACCTCACCAAGTTTTACAGGACCTCTAGTTAATGTGGGGGTCCAAACGGTGGACCAAGTCGTGATCGCCGACTTGGTCGGTGACTCGCCAAGTTGTTCCTGGGCTCGCCAAGTTTTACAGACTCCAATTTCAAATTGCCTTGAGTGCAACAGTGGTCCAAGTCGGGCTCGCCGACCTCTTCGGCGATGCGCCGACTGGACTTTTAGCTCTCCAACTTGCACTTTTCAAACACCTTTTATACTTTGACCTGCACAATCAACACACCATTATTTCAAATTTAAAAAGAAAGAAAATAAAACTTGGGTTGCCTCCCAAGCAGTGCCTTAGTTAGCGTCGTGGTACGACACAAGCCTTCACTTAAATTCCATCAGTGCGGTTTGCCTTATTTTCATAACGCAACCCCTATTTTAGCTCAGGGTGGAGACAAGACAACACTTGGTCCATTTGGGACTCTAGTAGCTGAATGAACATGGAATGAGAGGTTGTCATCTGATTTAGCATGAAGATAATATCTCTTATCTCCTCCAACACTCTGTCGTGCTCTTCGACTTTGTGTAGAATGAGTAAGAGGACCTCTTCAATTTTCCCACCCTCGTGCTTCTTCATCTTTCGACGCTCCTGATGGGGGACGTACTTGTCCTTCTTTTTGGACACTACCTCCAATTCCATGACTTTCTTGGCCAAGACATACGGCCGGGTCAACAATGTGGCCAATTCTTAGTCTTTTTATTTTTCCTTGTTGGTCTTGGCCATTTGATCAAGGAATTGGGTTGCTTTAACATAAGGTAGCCGAATAAGACTACCTGGAGAGATTTGGTCAGCCACTATTCTATTTTTGGGTCCAAGACCTCGGTAGAAGCATTCCAGAAGCAACTTATTTGGAATTCCATGAGTTGGACACTGCTGCAGTAGGGTTTTGAATCTCAGCCACAACTCATAAATGTCCTTACCCTCCACTTATTTGAAATTTAGTATGTTATCCCTAAGAATCATCAATCTCAAAGGAGGGCGTTTGTTGAGTCACTGTTACTACCAGATATGCTCCAATTCTCTGCTCAGAACAGCAACACACAAAACAAAAGTAAAAATTAAGTAAGTTCAACTATGACTAACAGGAACAAAATTCAACTTAACTAAAGAATCTTTACCAACACCACTCCCCGGCAGTGGCACCACTTTATTTTCACATATCAGGACACTTCTTTCAATTCTAAGTGCCAACGATTGTTAGTCAGTAATATAACCCTACTGAATGAGTTGGGGTCGAATCCCACAAGAAGTGGTACGTGCTTAAGATTCAAGAGCCAAGTACAAATATGTTCAAGTCAATCATTAGAATAGATATAGATATTTACGAATAAAACATACATCAAATTTAAAGGGTGACAAAGTGTCAAATAACAGGGGGGTATTGATTGTAATTATCAACTACAATAGCAGCAAATAAAACTAATTAACAAGTAAAGTGACGGGTTCTTGGGATGTATTATAGGCTAAGGTAGACAAATGGGTAATTATACCTTAGAGTAAATAGTTGTAAATCGGTGAATAACCTAGACATAAGTGGGGATAAACTTTCTCTCGAATAATTTACCCCGAATCAAGTGGGTTTCTCTCGAACACCAATAAGCAGCAATTAATAACAGTCTACGCTTTAGTTCATTCACTCTCTCGAGTTGAATGTCTAGAAAAGGGTTTAGGATTCACTCTCTCGAGTTGAACCCATGACAACCCAATACCTACAGACCATCAAATCAGTAATCTTGGTTTTAAGACGTTTCTCCTAAGCAAGCCAAAAACAGGAAGGTAGAATTGCATTTGAAACTACAACCCTTCAAATTAACCACAATTACTGATTGAAATCACTTTTAAACAACATTTAAACTATCAATTAACAATATCCATAAGCTAAATAAACCCATAATCACACCCAAGAATTGGGGTTTTAGCTAGACATCATAAAAAGATAGAAATTGTTACCAAATTGTATTTCCATCAACTAGGTAAGATTAATTTCGTCTTTACAAAGGTCCAAATTGAAGGATCTCAATAGGACAAGCACGATAGACATGGGTGACTATGAAAGACTCTCCAACTGGGTAGAAACATGGATGGGGACATCAAGCACAACACATATCGCCTCAAATCCCAAGGGAAACTAAACTAACACATATGAAAATGTAGAACCCAGATCAAACAAAACAGTATCCATTTGGTCACAGACAATAATAGTACCACTGATCACTACATCAGACACCTCTGCCATGGTCTTGCCCGGAAAGGCATAAAACTGAGCCATGTCATCTTGAAGGGGAACCTCGTTGCCTGGCTACACTGCTTTGCTAATTGCATTACCATTCCCACGACCGCTACAACCCCGCTGATTTCCTCTTTTCCCACCCTGTGGACGTCCTCTCCATCAATATATTCTATCTTATCTCCTCCAACACTCTGGCGTGCTCTTCGACTTTGTGTAGAATGAGTAAGAGGACCTTTTCAATCTGCTCACCCTCTCGCTTCTTCATCTTTCGACGCTTATGAGGGGGGAAGTACTTGTCCTTGTTTATGGACACTACCTCCAATTCCATGACTTTCTTGGCCAAGACATACGGCTGGGTCAATAATGTGGCCAATTCTTGGTCTTTTTATTTTTCCTTATTGGTCCTGGCCATTTGATCAAGGAATTGGGCTGCTTTAACATAAGGTAGCCGGATAAGATCACCTGGAGAGATTTGGTCAGCCACAAATTTTTGGGGCCAAGATCCCGTAGAAGCATTCCAGAAGCATCTCATCCGGAATTCCATGAGTTGGGCACTGCTGCATTAGGGTTTTGAATCTCAGCCACAACTAATAAATGTTCTCACCCTCCACTTGTTTGAAATTTAGGATGTTATCCCTAAGAATTATCAATCTCAAAGGAGGGTGGTTTGTTGAGTCACTATTATTACCAGATATGCTCCAATTCTCTGCTTAATACAGCAATACACAAACCAAAAGTAAAAATTAAGTAAGTTCAACTATGACTAACAAGAACAAAATTCAACTTAACTAAAGAATCTTAACCAACACCACTCCCTAGCAGCAGCACCATTTTAATTTCATGTATCGGGACACTTCTTTTAATTCTAGGTGCCAACGATCGTTAGTCAGTAATATAACCCAAATGAATGAGTTGGGGTCGAATCCCACAAGGAGTGGTACGTGCGTAAGATTCAAGAGCCAAGTACAAATATGTTCAAGCCAATCATTAGAATAGATATTTACGAATAAAAACATACATCAAATTTAAAGGGTGACAAAGTATCAAATAACATGGGGCTATTGATTGTAATTATCAACTACAACAGTAGCAAATAACACTAATTAACAAGTAAAGAGACGGGTTCTTGGGATGTGATTGGATTATAGGCTAAGGTAGACAAATGGGTAATTGTAACTGAGAGTAAATAGCTGTAAATCGGTGAATAACCTAGACATAAGTGGGGATAAACTTTCTCTTGAACAATTTACCCCGAATCAAGTGGGTTTCTCTCGAACACCAACAAGCAACAATAAAGAACAGCCTACGCTTTAGTTCATTCACTCTCTTGAGTTGAATGTGTGGAAAAAGGTTTAGGATTCACTATCTCGAGCTAAACCAATGACAACCCAATACCCACAGACCATCAAATCAATAATCTTGGTTTTAAAACGTCTCTCTTGGGCAAGCTAAAAACACGAAGGTAGAATTGCACTTGCAACTACAACCTTTTAAATTAACCCACATTTACTGATTGAAATAACTTTTGAACAACATTTAAACTATCAATTAACAATACCCATAAGCTAAATAAACCCATAATCACATAATCACACCCTAAGAATTGGGGTTTTAGCTAGACACCATAAAAAGATAGAAATTGTTACCAAATTGTATTTCCATCAACTAGGTAAGATTAATTTTGTCTTTACAAAGGTCCAAATTGAAGAATCTCAAAGACCCACTTCCAATTTCTCATAAATGGAAAACTTCAATTCTTCAAAGCGAAGGAAAATATTGTCTTAATACTCAGAGTTCTATCTCCAAAATTGATAAGAAATTCTATTTTAGGAAAACTGATACTAAACTATGAATTCAAAAATGTATTTATAGATGCCAAGAATATGCTGCGAAGGACCATTTGGTGCAATAAGTCGGGATCGCCGATCCACTCGACAATCCGCCCTTTGGTGAGTTCCATCGCCTTTTTTCTTTGGCCTTCAGCATCCTCAAGTTCTGTAACATTGGGCAATCTAACACTGCATCGTGGAACCGTTCAGCGAAACGCCGACTGCTACTTTCTATCGTCGACTTGATTTTCTCCTACAAGGCTTGGCTCATCGGAACTTTAGGCGAGATAATGGACACTTGGTGAGTCACCCAATGGATTAGGCGATCATCAGGCCTTCTTTTCTTCGTTCTTTAAGCTTCCTTTTTGCTCATTAGTGTCCATGCTTTGTTCCTAAATCCAAATACCTAGAAAACAAGGAATTTACATCAGTTATTGGAACAAAATATGCATTTGAGGACACGAAATCTATCCAAATAAAGCCCTAAATGAGTCCAAAATGTGGACTCATCAATATGTTCAGAAGTCTTGATTTTTGGAAGCTCTCTTCACATTTATCAGCCCACTCGAAAGGTACCTCCTTTTTAGTCAGCATTATCAAATGTGTGGCAATAGAAGCAATAGTTTTGACAAAGCAATGATAGTAGCTAGCGAGCCCCATGAAAATCTTAACATTAGTCACAAAGCTAGGTCGGACCCAATTCTTGACTGCTTCGATCTTTTATACATCTACCATTACCCTTTCATTTGAAACTAAATTCCCCAAAATGGCAACTGAAGTAAACCACTACTCACACTTGGAAAATTTTGCATACAACCTCTGTTATCCAAGGACACCCAAAAAATACAAAGATGGCCGACATACTCTTCCTTATTCTTCGAATAAACAAAAATGTTATCAATAAAGAAAATAGCAAAAGAATCTAGGAATGGTTTGAACACACCATTCATCAAACTCATGAAGGCTGCAGGCGTATTGGTCAACCCAAACGATATCAGCAAAAAATCATAGTGCCCATAGCGGGTCCTGAATATCATTTTAGGTACATTCTCCGGCCTAATCTTCAACTCATGGTAACCTGACCTTTGGTCAATCTTAGAGAAAATCGATGCACACCGCAACTAGTCAAAAGATAATCTATTCTAGGTAACGAATACTTATTTCAAATGGTGACCCTGTTCAACTATCGATAGTCTATGCACATCCTCATGCTACCATCCTTATTCTTAACAAACAAGACAGGAGCACCTCACGGGGAAGGATTAGAACAGATGAAATCTTTTTCAAAAAGCTCCTATATTTAAGCTTTAAGCTTTCTTAATTCTGCCGAAGCCATGCGATAAGGAGGAATGGAGATGGGACGAGTGCCTAGTTTCAAGTCAATGCAGAAATCTATATCCCTATCCGGAGGCATTCAAGGCAAATCAGTTTGAAACACTTCCTTGAATTCAAACACTACATGAATAGACTCAATAGAGGGAGAATCAACATCAACATCCCGAATATGAGCCAAATATGCCAAACCCACCTACCCCACCAGTTTCCTAGCCTGAACGAAAGATATGAACTTAGTTAGGCTTGTAAACCCCTTCTCACTCTAACCTTTCCCTACCTGGGATCTCTAGAGTCACAAACTTAGCAATACAATTAAGCACAACATAATATGGGGACAACCAAGTCATGCTTAAGATTACATCAAAGTCAGTCATATTCAGAATAACCATCTCAGCCCAAGTCTAAAAACCTACAAACAAAATAGGACAGACACGATAGACATGGGTGACTATGAAAGACTCTCCAACTGGGTAGAAACATGGATGGGGACATCAAGCACATCACATATCGCCTCAAATCCCAAGGCAAACTAAACTAACACATATGAAAATGTAGAACCCAGATCAAACAAAACAGTATCCATTCGGTCACAGACAATAATAGTACATGTGATCACTGCATCAGACACCTTTGCCTTAGTCTTGCCCGAAAAGGCATAAAATTGAGCCATGTCATCTTGAAGTGCAACCTCATTACCTGGCTACACTGCTCCACTAATTGCGTTACCATTTCCATGACCTCTATGACCCGTTGATTTCCTCTTTTCCCACCATGTGGATGTCCACTCCATTACTATCGTTGCCCGCTGGTACCACTGCTATGGTATATTGCTGCACGGGGTCAGACATCGAGGATGGGGACAATCTATTCTCATATTTCTAGGCTCTCCATAATTATAACAACTACGGTCAAAAGATGGCCTGTTACATGAATAAGTGCAAATCCCTGACTATCTTGAATGGAATTCTGTTGCGGAGTTCTCGAGTAACCACCTGTAGAAGTGGGAATGGCTTACTGAATTGGCCTGGCTGCAATCGTCGACCTACCTGAACCTCTGGAGTAGGAACCATGGAAGTTACATGTGCTCTTGTGCTTCTTAGACAAAGCCTTGGCCTGCCCATCACGTCGATCTCCTTCAACTTTCTTTACAAATTTTGTCACCTCATTAAAACTTTTACCTGCAAAGGTCATGTGAACGGACAATACCTGCAACTCGGGGTTCAATCCCTTCACGAATATATGAATCCTCTCCTCCTCTACAGTCACCAACTGGTTAGCATATCTGGAAAAGGCATGGAACTTTGCCTCATAGGAAGCTACAGTCATACCAACCTCCACTAAAGCCATAAACTCATCCTTCTTGTGCTCCCTCAAAGTCTGGGGCACAAACATCTCCAGAGAGCGATTCGAACCCTCGATAGTTCTTTGTTCAAAACAATACCGATTTTCAAGAGAAGATGCGTTTTCTCTGGCCGTTGCAGGGCACTTCTTTGACTAAAGCAACAAGGGCTTTAGGAGTTACACCAGTTTGCATACGATCTCATTTATAAGCTATTCTAAGTGCTAAGAGGAAGGAAGAAGAACCAAATTAGCGACATCTAAGACTAGTTTCGCTTCCTTACTCGCTTACTACAGCTACTTATCTCCTCTTATAAACAAGCAAGGAGTTTTCTCACCAAATAGCAGCTGCACGAGGCGTCTGAGTAAATAGAAGTGAGATATTCCTATTGATACTAACACTAGTGGGACTTGCTCCCGGGGAAATGGAATGAGAATAAGCTCGAGGAAAACATCAATTTCTAAGTGGTTTAGGATATTGACAAACCATTAGTCTTGTTGCCGAAGATAACCCCTCGCCTTGGTCTCCAAATTAGGTTTTTAATAGTTTAAAGCACCTTAAAATCGCCGATGTTGCAATTCTTCGCATCCTGATTAAGCGAGTCACCAGTGATTCGATAGTTCTATTTTTCGCTAATGCAAGTTGAGGCTGCAGCGGGACTACAATAGGAAATCCCGCTCCCGCTAGCTAACATAGAAAGAGATTCCCGAATAGCAGCAATCTCTATGTGAATCTCTTCCCGACTGGCCAGGCCAAATCAGGGCACCAATTGGGATGGGAATGGCTCAGCCCTTTTTACACCAGTTGCTCTGCTCCTTACCCCTTTGGGGCTATACCTCAGCTCAGATCATCCTTGGAACATGGAACTGCATCTAAGTGAGTAAGGGCAAGACTAGCGATCTGTATTCCATATAGACCCTTCACCACATCTTAGCCTCACCTTGATGTTGAAAGTTCACGAATTCTAATCCATGCTGGTGTACAATGCCTAACTTTTGAAGCCTCTCATAGGAATCAAGAATGAACTCATAGGCATATCCTCACTCTCAGAACCATGGAACACTGTCGGCTTCAGCTTTAAAAACTTAGTCAATATCTCATGCTCAGTACCAGTCATCACAGGACCCAATAGGGAACAGAAGAAGGCATCAGTGTCCAATGCTCCATCCACCCTGGGAATAGTAGCAGTAACATGGTGGTTGATCGAAGGTTGAGCAACTTGCATTGTGGGAAGGACTCCGGGCCCGACCAACCCCTTCAGAAAAGTCATAGTCTGTTGAGCTAACACTGAGTCTAAGGGAGGAGCGCCGGTATTCCCAGTCGTTGCACCCTCCTCTGGTCTAACATTTTTATCGTCTTTGATCTCCACATTTTCTTCTACCTCTTCTTGCGGTGCAAGAGGAGCCTCTTCCCTAGGAACATTCTCAGTTGGGGCTCCACCCCTAGTGGGTGCCACTCTTCCTCGGCCTATGCCCCTTCTTCTTCCCCTACCCTTTCCTCGACTACAACCTCTTGTTGCGGACTCCTCTGCTAGATCATTGATGGGTGCTATGGGCCTGACGTCATTGTGTGTCACGTGTTAACCATCTACGGAAAGAAATATGGAAAAAATTAGATACCAATTTGGATTACCAGATACCAATTGGAATCAATTCATAGCACGAAAAGAGAAAAAGACAGAGAATTCCTAAAGTCATGTAATCTCTCAAAGAAAAATACAGACGTCTCTGTACCGTTCCACAAGACTCTACTAGACTCATTTTGGTACAATGAGATCAACGAACTTAGGGTTCTGATACCAACTTTGTCATGACCCAATCCACAGTGCTTGGCACCCACACTAACCATCCAGTGGGAGAACCATTACTACAACCCAACTAAGCAATTTAAAAGAAACTAAACCATTTAAAATTACGGAAGTAGGTTTAAATGACGAACTAAAAATGGAGTTCCCATAAACTCCGAAGATTTAAACAAAACAACTAACATAATAATCGCGGAAATTCAACCCCTAGAACTGAAAGTCATTGTACCAAATCTCTAACAATAAAAAAGTCTTAGAAAGAAGGGGTGCAACCCCGAAACAACATAATAAATGTTTAAAACACCTAGTCCAAGTCCGAAGACAATGGACTAAACAAAAGAAGGATCCATGGCAGCTTGAAAGAACTAGCTCACCCTTGAATCAGGTCGCTGTCAATGATATCCTAATTGAGGACAATCAGTAGCCACCTGAAGATGCCCTGTAATCAACAAAGAAAAAGCAAGTGTAGTATGAGTACATGAAACCACGGTGTACTGGTAGGATCTCGCGGCTACTCCTTTGAGCAGAATATATTCAAGCAATTACAAAATAGTAAGCAGACGCATATACAAAAGACATAGTTTAGTTATCATTTTAGGAGCAATATATAATTTCCCAATATCTATGACAGGTAAACTTGAATGTAATAAAAACAAGTGGTCCTCTCATGGAACCCATGGCCAAACTGTTAGTATGTCGGAACATGACACCCGATCCAATATACATATGTTAGAATGTGACACCCAATCCAATATATATGGCGGAACGTGACACCCGATCTAGTCAGCACAACCACAGTCACAATCAAACCCATAATGAACAGTACTAATAGTCATACAATCAAGTAACAGGTTCATGGCATGTATTGTTCACACATAATCATTTTATTAGATTTGATTCACATTTTCCTATTCACATACATGCATTTCTGAGATTTGGACTCATTTAGGGCTTATTTACAATGATTTAGTGTCCTTGAATGCTTATTTTGAGTAAATAATTGATTTAAAACCCTTGATTTCCAGGTATATGGATTGAGGAACAAAGCATGGACATTAATTTGCAAAAAGGAACAAAGCGAGCTGAAAGAACGAAGAAATTAAAACCTGGTGATCGCCAAGTCCCTTTGGTGAGTCACCGAATGGTCATTACCTTGCTTAAAGTTCTAGTGTGCCAATCCTTGAAGGAGAAATCCAAGTTGGTGAGAGAAAGGAGTAGTCGACGAGTCACCAAGTGGTTCCACAATGCAGTGTTGGATCGCCCAAAGTTAAAGAACTTGAGGAAGCTAAAGGCCAAGGCAGAAAGATGAAGGCATTGACCAAAGGGAGGATCGGCGAGCTGATCGGCGAGCCCGACTTACTGCGCCAAATGGTCTTTCGCAGCATAGTTTTGGTGACTATAAATACGTTTTTGAACATTTAGTTTAGTATACGATCTTTTAATAAAATTTTCATTAGAGTAATTAATTAGTTTAAACTCTGAGTATTGAGACCAAGTTTTTCCCTAAGCTTTGGAGAATTGAAGCTTTTCACTTTCGAGAAATCGGAAGTGGGTCTTTGAGATTCTTGATTCGAGGTTAATTGTTTGAGAGAAAGTTTACCTCCTCTATAGTATAGCTTAATCACTAATATCTAGTTATTTTCTAATATTGGCAATTACCCATTTGTCTATATTAGCCTATAATCGAATCACGTCCCAAGAACCCGTCTCATTATTGTTGTTCTTGTATTATTTGTTGTTGTTGTAGTTGATAGTTGAAACCAAAAACCCCTATTAATTGACATTCGTGTGACCCCCTAATTTGAATTATGTTTTTATTCCTAAATGTCTATTCATATGATTGACTTGAACATATTCGTACTTTCCTATTAAATCTTAAACACGTACCACTCCCTGTGAGATTCGACCCCAACTCATTTAGTTGGGTTATTACACTGACTAACGATCGTTGATGCTTAGAACTGGATTAAGTGTCCTTGAAACGTTAATCAAAATGGCAATGCTGCCGGGGAGTGGTGTCGTTTAAGATTCTTTGGTTAAATTGAATTTTGTTCTTTTTAGTCATAGTTGAATCTACTTACTTTTAGTTTTTGTTTTCATGATGCTTGTTTAGAACAGACGAAAGGAGCATGTCTTGTAGCAACAATGAACAAATGGACCACTCTCTTTTGAAAATGATGATTCTTAGGGAAAACATCCTAAGTTTCAGGAAAATAGAGGGTGAGTCAATCCATGAGTTGTGGTTGAGATTTAAGTCACTATTACTACAATGCCTAACTCATTGAATTTCAAATAATATGCTACTGGACTGCTTCTACAGAGGAGTGGCTGACCAACTTTCTCCAGGTAGTCTCACACAACTACCCTATGCAATAACAGCCCAACTCCTTGATCATATGGCCAAGACCAGCAAAGAGACTGAGAAGGGCAAGATTTTGGCCACATTGTTGACTCATCTGGATCTTATGGCTAAAAAGATTATTGAATTGGAAGTACCGGACAAAAAGAAAGATCGGTGCATTCCACCTCACGGGCCTATCAAGCCTAAGGAGTATGAGGGTGGATAAATAGAAGAGATATTCTCACTCATTCTCCACAAAGTCGAACAACACGACAAAGTGTTCAATGAGATAAAAGAGACTGTTTCACTGCTGAATCAAATGAATGCTTCCTATTCCATATCTATTCAGCTACTGGAGACCCAAATGGGTCATGTGTTGACTTGTCTCTACACCACAAATTAAAATTGAGTAGGGAATTGCGTCGTGCCACGACGTTAACTAAGCCACTTTTTGGGAGGCAACCCAAGTTTTACTGTTTTCATTTGTTTTAGAAATAATCGTGTGTTGATTTTGTAGGTTGAAGTGTAAGATGTGTTTGAAAAGTGATGATTGGAGATCCAAAAGTCCAGTCGGCGACTCGCCGAAGAGGTCTGGGAGCCCAACTTGGACCACCATTGGACTCAAGAGATTTTACTGTAAAACTCGGTGAGCCCAGGAGAAAATTGGTGTGTCGCCGAACAGGTTGGCGATCACGACCTTGTGCACCATTTGAACCCTCACATTAACTGGAGGTCCTGTAAAATTGGGTGATGTAAGTACCCACTCGGTGTGTCACCAAGTGGGTCGGCGAGTAAAACCTATATCGTCGAATGGGCGAGAACTGGACAGTTTTAAAGGCCAAAAGTTCAATAGTTCAAAATCTTTCACATTCCCTTACTTTTAAACTTTCAAAACTCACACCCACACTTTAGTTTCCTATTATTCTTGTGTATTCATCACGTATTAGTCGTCAATTATGTGTTCGGAGTGGATATCATTACCGCCTACCTTTAAAACTTATATATTCAGGATAAAAGGTTGGTTTTCCGAACCTCGAACTTATATTTAGCAATTTTTACTCATTTGAAATTGTTCTTGTCTTAGTGATGTGTGTTGGGCCACTCTCAATCGTGATGGTTTGTTTGTATGCCCGTTTTAATGTGAATATCATGCCTATAATGCCAATATTGTTGATTTCCCAAAATTTTCGTGCTTAAAATTGATCAAAATCGTTGGGTTGTGCTAATTTGTTGTTAGGTCTAGTCGGGTGAAGTCTAAGTAACCTGCATTTGTGCTAAATGATGTATTTTGCCCGATGATGGAGCGTTTGATGTCATTCCTAAGGGGGAAAGTCGTCAAATGGCCAAATTTGGCCAAACCGGGAGAAGTCTGAGTATCTCGGGGACATAGGTAGTATGGGTCTAAGTCTAATTGAATGAGTGCATGGTTTGATTTTGTTTTTGGGGCTGTGGGGTTGAATTTAGAAATTGGGGTTGAAAATAGGCACGTTGGGAAGTTTGGCGAGCTGGGTCGAGCTCGCCGTACCACTCGGCAGTTCGCCGAATTCCTCTAGATAGCCTATAATTTCATGTTAAGTTAGAAATTGGGTTCTATACCTTTAGGCGAGAAGCCTGAGTTCTCTGAGTGCACCAGGCGACTCGTTGATTGTCTTTCTAGATTGCCCTTTCTGCGCCCCTAATCCCTAAACTGCATTGTAGCTTTCGGCAAGCTGGTCCTTGCTCACCGAATGATGTCGGCGATTCGCTAAAAGGCCAATCTTCTCACTGACATGCCAATTTTTTTGGGATGTTTTAAGCCAATCCTTTCGGCGAGCCCGTTCTAGCTCGCCAAAGAGATTCGGCAACTCGCCGACCAGTTCGGTGAGTCTATCTGCAATTATTTTTTGCAACTTGGTTTAAACCATTTCTAACCCTTTTTGATGTTTTTGCAAAGATGGCTAGAACCAACATTCATATGTCACACCGTAAGAGAGCACGAAGAATTGTGATAAATGAAAGGGGAGCCATCCTCCCAAGAAGGGAAGGACAGAGCCTCAAAAAGGAGGCAAGGGTAAAAGCAAGAGGCCTATGACTAAGGTCCCGGAGCACAACTCCGACAATGAAGGCTCCCAAACTGCGTTCTCTAAACGAGATGATGACCAGCCACTACAGTCCAGGAGAGCTAAGATACGTGCTAGGTCTCGTCCTGACTCAGCGAGAATCCCAACAGTCACCCCTTTTGTAGCAGAGACAGTGCCAACTCCGGCACCTCCTGTGGCTCTAGTGCCACCAGTGGTTGCTCCTCTCCGACTACTTAATAGATTGAAAGTCGATGGGTTGAGGACAATTTTAGAGGAGGAGCTATTATCCACAGAGGGCCTTGAGGGCAGATACTTCGCAATGAGGGCCAACCTCCATTTCCACCGGTTCAAGCAGTTCACCAAGCCCCGAGACCCCTACATTCCTACATGATTTCGGGATTTTTATATAGCATACGGAGAGCTGGTGCCCAAGGGGAAGAAGAAGCCCAGTTCCTTCAGACCCGTGAAGTCAGTCATGGTCCAAGGGAAGGAAGTCGGGTGCAGTAGTGATTACATTAATATTGTACTTTACAGGGCTCTTGGTGCTACAGTGGCATATAAGGGCTTGCCTACTACTCAGTCCCTGAATGAATTAAAGGGCTGGCTTGCACCGTTGATGTTTGATACTACCCCGAGGTAGATCGAGGCAGGGGTCCCCATCGAGAAGAAGGACCTAAATATTGTTGCTTGGTTCAAGCTTGGCTTTATCAGCAACACCATCATGCGGTCCCAGAATAAGTCTATCCTCCGCTACCCTAAGTTGGCCAGCCTTGTGTCGATCATATCAAGGAGGAGCATTAACATGGGACTCTTCATAGAACAAGAGATGGCTATGAGGGCCAAGCAGAGCCAGACCTCCCTACAATTCCCAGTGCTGATTACAGAGTTGTGCCAGCGTGCTGGAATTCCTTGTAACAAGACGAGAGATTTTCAATTCACAGCTACATCCTCCACTGACATCTGGCGTATAGAGGTCGAGTACACTCGGGAGAAAGCAGACATGAGGAGAGCAGCTCTGGTGGACACATCACTAGAGATTAACATATAGACGATTCCTGCAGAGACATCCTTTCCTACTCCGGCCTACGGGGCTTTAGGTACATCTGCTCCAACTTCTTCCTCCCAGGCTCCTGGTACTTCTACTGCAGCCCAGCGCGCCATGATTATTCATGCTATTATCCGGAAGATATGGCACCTGGCCCATTCGACTTATGTGAGGGCTACCCAATTAGAGGCTAAAGTCCCATGGATGATTGAGAGTGTCATCCTTGCTGCACTGACCCCCCCTTCAGACTTTTGTTGATGATTTGATTGCGAGAGTCGTGGTTTGTTTGCATCGACAAGGGAAGCCTTCTAAGGTTACGGCTTTAAAGCCAAAGTGGCAGATCTGAGGAAGGATGTAGACTATCTCAAGTCTACAAACTTCACCTCATTATTAGAGGCAGCAAATGATGTGGATGCCCAACCCAGTTCTGAGATTCCTTCGTTTACCACCGAAAATGTGCCGAGGGATGATGTGGCAGTTGATGATTTGGAGGCAGAGACCGATTAGAAGCAGATAGAGGTGAGGGAGGATAGCATACATGAAGACATGTCAGATCTAGAGGAGACGATTATGTAGTCGGTGATTCAGATATCGCTGACAGAGACGTCCATGGTAGGCCCTAGTGGAGCTGGTATTGTTACTGATGTGACTCTGGGCACTGATGCCCATGATCAGACTGATGTGACCCCGAGCACTGATGCCCCGACAAATGGAGAGACTGCTCAGATAGGACTTTTCTTTACCTCCCTCTCTGTCCCTTTTTATTGACTTTTTGGATATTTTCTTGCATTTGAGGACAAATTGCTTTCTGTTTTGTGGTGGGGTGAGGTATTTCCATACCTACGTCTTGTGAATATTACTTTTGTCTATATATTGGGTTTTGTACTATAAATTGTGTTTTGGCACTGTGTTTGTGGATATTTTAGCTTATGGCTTCTTGTTTTAATTGTAAATGATTTTTGACCATTTTAAAAAAAAATTGTGTCACCTCTTGATTGTGTTTGAATGTAGTTGTTCTTTTGCAAATTTGAGTATCCATCTTGATCAATACCAATGACTTAAATAGTGCTCATAATCAAACAAAAAAGAATGTGCAGCTACGATGAGGCCAAATGAATTTGTATAGACAATATGTGAAATGTTTGCACTCGTTGTGACTATCCGGTTATCGAATGAGTCTCTTGTGATGATCATTGCACACTAGCGAAAGTGTGGAGTCTTGTTTGATATTTGGTGTCAATGCCTTGTGTGATGAGCTTACCATGAACCTTGTATGATGACACCTAGAATTTACCCCGTTGGTCTGGTTGACTAAGTGATGCAAGCTCTTGAAATGATCTTAGGTAACAATTTTAAAGAGTGAAACAATTTGACATTATACCTCTTTTGTGGCCTACCTTGTGAGTGTGTGAACTTTGTTTGAGCACCCTTTGAGCCTTACACTTTTCTTGGAAGAAACTTGATGCAATTGTGACCTTGCTTTATCCCTTCACCCTTAATCCTCATGAGCTATGGTATGTTTGAATAGCCAACTTAGGCCAAAAGCCTAAGTTGGGGGTGTGGTGAAAAGAGAAGGTAAATCAAAAAATGTGAAGAAATTCCCCTTTACCCATGGTTTTGAAAAAGATGGAACCCCTCCATACAAAAAAAAAAAAAAAGAATAAAGAAAAGAAAAAAGAATGAAAAATTTTTGAAATAAAGATGCAAAAAGAAATGGGGTGTCCAAAGTTTCGTTGAAAATCAATAATGGGGTGAATTTTGAGCATAAATGAGAATGATGAAGGAGAGGAAAGAAAGTGTGTGCATACCACATTTCATGAGGATAGTAGCCACTGAGCCTAAATGATCATACATTTACACTCAGCCCCGTTATAAGCCTTTAAAGGACCTTTTTGATCTTGAGTAAGCTGAAATAATTGTTGATTGGAAAATAAGGACAAACCTATGGGTGAAAGTCATGCATTGCGTTCATCTTTGTGAGTGTGAGTGTTGATTGTGATTTTGGAGCTATAAATTGTTAAGAATTGTGTGGGAATATGGAATCATTCTTTGTGCGAGGGCATTTAAGCACCTTTGTTGAGCTTGATCGTGCATTCGAAGCAAGTATTGTGAGCTTGAGAATCTTTGGTAATGCACTACAAGAAAAATACCCTCTAAGGAAGGGAAATCTGGTCCCAAAAAGTCCAAATCTAGCCCAAATAGTCTATTGCGACGGGAAAAGGCTGGTCACACCATCCTAATAGACCTCTTCGCTAAAGGTCAACTACGACGGGCTCCCTTAGCTGGTCCTTAAATGTTTTTAGAGACGGAAGCGAAGTTGGTCGCAAAAATACTTTTAGAGACCATGTATCTCGTCCCAAATAGTTGGTTTTCTTCTTTAAAAACTAGTTTATTTTCTGGTCGTTAAATCTCTTTAGCGAAGAGAAACTACCTCATAGTAGAGCACCTTTTTGCGACTAATGGCTACCTCATCCTAGATTAACCTTTAGGGACGAGAAGTTGTCTCGTCTTAAATGAACTTTTAGGGACAAAGCAATATGTTTGGTCTCTAGTTGACTACCAATGTTTCTTAAACTTCGTATCATGAAATTATAAATTTTATCAATAAACATAAGATTGCTACAAAAAATCTCCAAACAAAAGGCTAATATAAATATAAAAATTGGCTAACATCCCATGATGTTAGTTTCAATAGTTTCTTAACAAAAAGCTTAGCTAATCAACATCTCAAGCTACACTATAATATCAAGTTTTGCATAGCTTCCATAGCAAAATAATAATGATCTTTTACATCTTCTATACTTGCATCTTGACTTGTAAGTTCAATCCTCAAATAATTTCATTCTTCAAAATCTGCAAGTGCAAAAATTTTAAAAAGACCATAAGTAATTATTGGTATATATATACATATATAAGGAGTAAGATGTAAATTTTACAGTAAATTAGTTAAATTTCTCATCACAAAAAAACTATAAAATTCAACGAGGTTTATCTAGAAACGTCAACAAGCTGCAAGAATATAAGAAAATTAAAAAGAAAAGCTTTGATATCATTAACCAAGAATTCATATCTACATTAAAACACAGAATTTCGAGGACAAGATATAGTACAAATGGAGAAATTCCCCATCAAGAATGTATGCTATGAATACTTTAGAGACTTGATCAGCAACATCTCTTTATATAGAGTGCAGATGGATAGCTGAGGTCGAAGGAGAAATGGGTAGATCGTGTAGAATTCAACTTCCACCCAAATATGCAGAGGAGAGTATGCACTATATCAAGAGAAGACGATAGAGGCAATTCCGAAAGGAACCAGTAGCAGCATGATAGAGGTTTGATGTTGGATAATCTTCATAGAAGGGTATTCAACTCACTAGATGCTCTTAGATTATAAAAGTACGTAAAAAGACTTCAAGTGTTTTCTGTCAGAACTTCAAGTCAAAAACATCCTATTAGAACATCAAGTATAAAATTTTATATCTAATCCAAATTTGTTCCTGACTAAAATTATTATGGTTTTCTCATAGTCGTGGAGTTTCCTATCAGAACTTCAACTGCCCAGTTAGTAGAGTATCACAAGTCTAAATCGTCTATAATTTTCAAGTTTATATGTTTTGATGTAGTAGGTTGGGAGACAAAAACAGATTGCATGTGATAGTGTATCACAAGTCTAAAAGGTCTACAAATTGCATTCACAGTGATTGCATTAAATCCTAGAGAACTATCGATTGCATTCACAATGACTATTATATCCTAAAATTTCCATGTTAAAGAGAACCATCATGTATAACTACGAATTCAGTCATTTCTCGTTGAATTATTCCATCCGGAAAGAACCATGATTGATGAAACAGTGATTAAAATGAGATATGCTTGCAAAAGTCATAGAAATGTAAGCCACCATGCAGAAATTCAACTATATGACGATTTAAAGAAAATTGACCTAACACATCTCCACTACTACTAGGATGAGTGCAGTAGAGTACTTCTAAAACAACTGTACATGTAGAAAATAAAACAACAGAGGAAAAATACATGCGTGCAACTGCTGTTTGACACAAAGCTACGAAATTGAATCTTAAAGACAAAAGGCTAATAGTCTTTGGTATCTATGCAATTAAAATAGTTTTGAACTTACTTGTTTCAACTTCTTGGATGTATTTCTTTATTTTATTGGTAAATGGAGTCTTAACTTTCATATAGTCTAGCTTAAGAACCATTGAGTTCTTGTGTATCGCTCTGTTTCCTTGACTAGAAGACATGATTAAGTTTGTAAGCTCTTGTTCTCGTCCCTTCCTTACAACACTTGGAGAAAGCCAGAAGGTGCTCAGACCACAACTCATCAACAAATAGATAGAAGATAATAAATTGACGAGAAGGTGGGCATAGTATTTCATCTTCTTCTCTAATACTCCAAACGGCATATTTCAAGAACTTTTTTACCTCATCTAATTAGGCTTGGTTGATTCGATTTTCAATAAAAAGTTGCATCCATTGCTTACTAGGTGCCATAACCTTGGAGAATACATAAAAGTTAGATTAATAAAAAATAAAGGGTAGGAAAAATCTGAAGATGAACATAATTTGTAATTCTATAATTGGTACAGAAGTAAGTTCAATGATTCAATTACTTCAAAGATAAGTGATATAGAATATATAGAAAAAAGATTATATTGGAAAAGAATCTTTGGATTTGATTTAACACTTACAAACCAAAAATTTTATGATCCATGTGAAATTTTTTAATTGACATTTGTCAAAAAAATTAAATTTGATTTAATCAAATTGTTAGTAATTTTCTTAGAGACTATTCATGGCTTCAAACTGATAGGTGTATCTGTTTATTTCAATAGGTGTCTCTGTTTATTTCAATTAGATCCTTCTCTTTTTGGATATATTATTCTCTTAACTCATGATTCATGCTTTATCATCAA